>MCJB01026694.1:60855-149496 GCA_002018475.1 Nicotiana obtusifolia | reverse complement strand
ATAAGAGAAATGACACTACCGTTATCGTTCAAGTGTCGTAACTATTATGTACCGACTGTAACCTATTTTGCAATAAAACGGACAGCACCTCCCCTATATATATGACTTCACACAAGTCCAAACAGTCACCAAACAACCAAACAACATCAATAAGAATCATATTGAGCCTCCCAAAACAGTCCACGCACAAACCAATCACTTCATACGTACAATGGCCACTATAGTCGTGTCAAACGATCCGGAAATGTTATGAACAACTATCAGGCCACAACCCTAAATATATATATGGTGTTTCTCCACACCCTTCCTCATCCAAAACTCCACAAATTAGTAGTATAACACGCAGCTTTACAGCAACACAAAACAGTTCACAAAAACAGTTCGCTACAAGTGAATAACTCGAACTCACGGCTTCCGCTCACCGTCCCGTGAGTTCTTACACACATAGAACGACTTACCAAGACTTAACAGTAGAAAACATGTATTAAATAGAGCAGTAAACTCACCTTGCTTGTTAGATAACTCAGCCCTTGCTTTGGTTCCTCAAACTCTAGGGTTTACCTTCAACTAGAACTTGAAAGAGGGGAAAATAGATTAGGGTTTGTGTGGGATTATTTTGGGGTGGGGTTGCAGGGGTTCTTTTCGGTTTTGAGGCTGTGAAATAATAGTGAATTAACTGGCTTTAGAAGCTTTTAAAAGCCCTCTCTTAACCGACTTGGGGCTTTTAAATTTTTGCCCTTAATTTTGGCAAGTAGGTGATGCACCTACTTGTCACCTACCAGCCTGCGCAGTTCTACGGAAATGCAATTATCTCAATACTCTGAGATCGTATTGACAAACGGTTTGAAGAATTGGAAACTAGACTCATAGAACTTTAATTTGGTAGGTAGATCACCCCGTAATTCCTTGTAAATTGGGAGAAAATCGCAGAAACATTTTACCTATCGTTTAAGTAAAATTGTGAACCTAAGTTAGGACAACTTTCGTCGACTTTTGTTTCATAACTCGTTTGACTTCAAGACTTAGGAAACGGATATCATATCATTCAAATACCTTAAAACATGACATCTTCGTAATGTTAAACACCTCTCGATTTTCCCAAAAACGCGAGTTACAACATCCTTAACTCGTTTATCCTCTAATACTTGTTAACCACCCTTATACACCTTTGCATCGTTTAAGACCAATAGGACTAAACTCTTATTGTCTCAAAGGTAAATCTCTTCTCGAACCAAGGTAGACTATCTTACGGTGTAATATAACACGTACAAATATGGGTTATAACAATGACGTGTATCTTCATGACATATTTTTCTAAATTATTATCATGGAGTTTCAATGTAAATATTTTTATTTTTAAATTACAAGCATTTTTTTTTACTGATTCTAGCATTTATAAGTGATAGATAATATATTTATTATTTCCTTAAATTATTTAGCATTTTGCGCATATTTTATAATATTTTACATCATTTCATACAATTGCATTTGCATTTTTAAATCATTTACATATTATTTGTGATGATAGCCTATTTTTTGCAATAGTTATATATATTATGCTATTTAGATCAAAATATCATTTTTATAAAATTATTAGTTTCATAAATTACATTTTTTTAATCATTTTGTTAGCCATTTTTATAAATTATTTTAATTATTTTTCATGTGCTTTAAATTGTGGCCCAATATAAGATTAAATTTCGAACCAAATATGGTCCAAAACTTGAGCCCAATCTCCATAAGCCCAAAATCGAACGACCCAATACCCTTACCCCTTTGTGATCCGCTATTTGCCCCGCTTCACTCCTTAGAATCTCAGCTGTTGATCCTAAGCGATCAACGGCCCACAAGAGCTCCCCCTTTTTTCTTATATCCCCTTACCCAAACCTTAATCCCCATTTCACATCTTCATCCGCCTCTCCACCCCTTCTTCTCTCTTCCCCTATCCTCCAAAACCCTAGCCGACATGGAAAATCTCCTTTCCTTTCATAGATCGGAGTCGATTCATGACTATCCTATGTTGCTATTGCTTCTATTAGTTCTTTAGTTTATGTTACTTGCCCGCTTATGGAAAGGTTTTATACGAGAAGCCTAATGATACTTGCCTGGACATGACAAGTATCAATGTGGAGATTCAAACATGATTTCGACTATTCATTTTATACAGAATCGTGTCTTGGTACATTTAGATAAAATCTTCACTCCTCTGACAATCCGGTTCATTGATATTTCTTGATTGATTTTTTGTGTATAATGTAGCCCTAATCTGCTATGAAATTGGGCTAGATGTGATATGTTTTCCTTATTTTGGTGTGATTGGCTTATTTTCTTATGTGGTTACCAATTTGTCAGTATATATACCCCTCACCAATTCCCATTTAGGAGGACTTTAGTCACTACTTTCTCTCACTTACACTGGTTCTATTTTTTCTGGTTTTTTGAGAATTACTGTTATTTGATTTTGTTCTTAGCCGACTGAAAGCCAAGACCGTTCTGGTATTGTTCTATAACCTCTTCCGGCAAAAGCACTTCTCGAAATCCTCGAGGCTCTTGTGCACTTTGAAGTGCCGGAAAGATTAAGGTTTTCATTGCTCAGATTTCTCACCTGCTACTCCTGTTGAATTGCTATTGCAATTCATATTATTTTCGTTTGCTTACTTCTCTTTGCAACTGGTTAGTGTCTTCAATTCTGGAGTTTAACCCTCTGTCTGTTAATGCATGCTTGTTTAGAATGATCTCCTTGCCTATTCATGATTTTGTGTTTTATCTTACATGCTCTATATGCCACGACCATGTTGAAACCTTCAAGTAGAAATCATGCTTTAGCACTTTGGTCTTCTGATTGCATGAAATGCAATCCCTTATCGTGTTATATGTTGTTTAATTTTCATTTCATCCTATGTAACTTGTATTGGACTTCGTATGTCCATGTCTTGATGCTGCTAGTCAGCTTAGTTTAGACACTTCTCACATGAATTCTTTGCCATATTTTATGTGTTTTGATGGAACTGTAAGATCCCCTATTTTCTTTGAAACCAGATGAATGCATACCATCTATTTGACTTGCGGAGTGCCCTCCTTAGAAGCCATGTCTATAGGATGCATTTAACTTAGACCTTTTATACTAGGTTTCCCCTATATGTTCCCTATGATTAAGTCCTTACAATTCTAGGGGTTCTCTCCTTGAGATGTTGTCACTTTGAACTGATTCCATGAGCCTGATTAACTATCCAATGTGTGCTTTGTTCTGCTAGACCTATGTGTTTGTACTCCTCTTAGATGTTGTATTCAGAATATATGTCTGTAGGATCCCTTATGCGACTTTTATAAAACTGATGGATTCTCAAGTGTGTTCTTTGTCCTGCTTATGTGCTCTCTTTCACCTATTAGATATCACATCTTAGAATATTACTTAGAGTATCTCTGTTCTTGGTTAGTTTGTAAACTTTAAAGATCAAAATATCCTGAGAGCATATGTGTTTCTTGCTTAAGTTTGAAGTCATCTAGATGACCTATTTGCATAGGCTTTCACTTGCATTCTTGGTACTTTTGTTGGGTGTTAGTTATCATTGGTAGACAAAGTTGGTTTGCTTATGAGTTTGGACCTGGTCTGTTGGGCCAAATTAGGTATTGGGTCCATAATTGTGCTATCAGCTTTTCCCTATGTATTTGGAGTTTTGGCCTACTATTTGCAAGAAGTAGTGAGACTGTTGAAGAAACAGAAGCATGACTAGGTTATTTATGTATTTATATTGGGCTTGTAATTAGTTTTTCGTTTGTAATAGCTTGTAAAGATGAATAATCGGGAAATAGTTTAAATGGGCCTTGGAGTAGCTTAGTTCTTGCATGATTGGGTAGATAACATGTCTATAGGTTTAAGAATCTTTACCTGTTACTTGCCATCATAAATAATGTTTAGTTTCCTATGTGTTACTTGCTATTAGAAAATCATTCCTATAGGAAATTTATCTCTTGCCCGTTTCACCTTGAAACCATGAGCCTATGACTTTTACTAATACGAATGAGATATTGCTTGTATAATTTGTCTAATAGGCTAATGAACCAACGACATCACCTAGTTAACATGCCTATAGGGCCTCTCATGTATTAATTTGCTCATTTATCTTTAACATCATCTAGATATTATGTGCTTAAGTCTTTACATTTAGAATTCATGCCTATAGGATCTACTATATGCTAATTTGTTAGACTATCTGTTACTATTCTTAGAAATCATGTCGTAGGATTCCACACTTAGATATCATGCTTATAGGACTTTTTACTAAATAATCCGACTGTTTGTGCTACCATGTTCTAAGAACTATGTTCCTAATTCCTTGCACCTAGAAATCATATCTATAGGATTGCAATCAACGACCTATATCACCTGACCACTGCATAACCTAATAATTTGAGACTTAAATCACATAGAGATCCTGGCTATAAGATTTAATAAAGAATTATTATCCACGTCGAAATCATTTTTATAGGCTTAACATCTAATTGGTTCATATTCCTTCACTATCACGACTGGCCGCTTACAGCTTCACATAGAGATCATGTTCTAGTTGCAAATCTATTAATTTGATGATACAGGTTAACTAATAAACTATCCGACATGCCTCCACAATTAGAAACCATGTTCATAGGATAATTAATTGATCCAACCTTTAATTCTGCCACCTCCTTATAAACCTTTTGATTGGTAATAGTTTGGCACTTACACTAATCAACCTATGGAAGTAAATGTGAGCCCTTTTATGCAAACTGTGCTTCTGCGAAGTCCTATTTGTTTAAACTATTTGACGCCTAGTTTTTTAATTTTTAGCAGGCTAGGATGAGGCTAGAACCACCCTTATAGCTATCCAATTCCTCCTGGACAATAGGCATGGGACGAGTAGCCACCTCTAGGGCACGACTTATAATTGAATTAGTGCGCTTTAGGTCAACAACTTAAAGATAATAATCAGGTAGCTAGAGATGATAGTGTGTATTCGCTGGATAATATGAGCAACCACTGCACTTAGGGTTGCAAAGTATTATTTATGTTGTACGGGGTGATACTTTAGGCTAAAAAGTTTAGGACATCTCATGTGTCTAATGTCCTGTATATCCGGTCTTAGTGATTAGTATTATTAAGAAATTTATATTTGCTTAAGCAGTTCTAGGGATGAACAACTTTGTAATCAAGAGGTTTTACCAATTAATATTAGTCAATGAATGAAGAATTTTCTTCCAAATTATTCTCTTTACATTATTTTTGTATTAATGGTTCCAATTAATTATATTATCCCTCTCCTCCTAGAATAAGTAGTAACTTGTTTTGACTGTTTATTCATTTAGTTTGATAATAAAGCAATTTGTATGTTCACTTAGGATAATTAGTTAATAATTCAATATCCCCACGTAGCTTAAATTAGACTAGGAACCACATTTTGGACCTCGAAGAGTGCCTATCACTTTCTTTTCGAGTTAATTTTTACCCTTACTCGTTCTTTGGTGATGTAGTCTTGTTAAAAAATATTTATTTGAAATAGGTGCCCTAATGCACCTTGAAAATTTCTAGGTGGCGACTGTTCTCTTTTATTCCCGTTTTAAAAGAGTTGTCAAATATTGATTCCTGCTTTTGCGAGAAAACATTGCGCAACAGCATGGCAACTCTGCTAGGGATACTTAGGCTCTTACTATAAAGGATTTTTTCTTGGTGTGGGATTATTAATTGAGTTGCTTTATTTGATTTCTTTCACGTACCTCCCTTTCCCCACTCCTTTACTTGCTCGAAATTGTTACATCATTAACTTTTCTTTCTGCTCTCCTTTATTTGCTTTATTGTACAATTATGCTTTTTAAATTTTATGTTTAATTGAGAACCTTGCTAACTATTTCCTTTTTTTATTTTATTTTCTTTCACTTCCTTACTTATTTATCAAATTATTAAATGTTGTCGTTATGTGTTTCTTCATCATGTAAAATTTTTTTTGCTACGTGTTATTATTTTTATATACATGCTTTCAACATTGTATTTCACTCGTGCCTATTATTAACATAGCTACACTTGATGGTTGTCTGCACTTTCTGAATATACCTTTTTAAATCGGAAAGACTTATTAGCCGTAGACTAGTCGATTAACTGTGCAGTCGACGGTCCTGTGTCTTTTCCTTTTAAGTTTTGTCCGCTTGAGAGTACCAGTTAGACCTTTAGATCATCTCGTCGATTGGCATTCCGATCCTGGTCATTCATAGATAGTCGGCGCTTTTAGTCATAGGCTATCGCCCATTCCTGATAGCCGCAGCTCTGCCCGTTCCCTATTCCATTAAAGAATGAATGGGAATTGATCTGACAACAGCTGGGCAAAATCCATCTCTTTCCATCTCTATGTTCAGAAGCCTAGTGTGATCGATTCTTTGCGTGTATCATGTTACCCTAGGATGTATTAAATACCCGTGGCGTATTAAATCCGTTTAGATAAATCTTGTCCAAAGTAAAAAAGGGTCTCTATAATCCCGAGGGGTACATTCATATTATGTGCAGTACTAGGAAAAAATGTGCCAACATATTGAATATTATCCCTTAATTGATCAAATCTGGAGAGGGTAGGGCTAACTCTTTTCTTTAATGCAGAAAATATTGCACGACATTCCTAGGTTTTGTATGGTCCAAAGAATTCCGTCCAAGCTGATCGATTGGTGGAACGACCTCCCTCAGTGTGATAAGAATCATGTAAGAAAGATACTGGGCAACTTGCCATCCTTGATGGACATTCAGCCATGCAGAGAGCTGATTGATACTACTACTTTATTTTGGGACGAGAAAAGGGCTGTCGATTTGGAAACTTATAGATGACCCCACTCTTGGAGGAAACTAGAGGATTTCTTGAATCACTTGGGATAGTCCCAGTCTGCTGGTACTTAAAAATCGCACACCCTATGATATTTCTTAAAATGTTTGGTATCAAGAAGAACGATGAACTGGGTTGTATGAAGAAGTCTTACATTTCTTTTGATTTTCTGTATGAATGCCATGGACATAGCAAATCATATCAGTTATTTCATGAAGAATTATCCATTACTTCGGTTGGATGGATTCAAGGGTTTATGTTTTCATTGTGTGTTTTTGGGGACTGCTGATCTTCACGATGCAAGGAGGAAAAATCCATACTCGACTAGACATGTTCGCCAGAACTATGATAGAGGTAATCGAGGGACAAACCTATATTATTGTCTTATGATATTGTTAGAAATGTACATAGCTTTGGACCGATGCAAGCATGGGGCAGGTTATTGTTAAGGGAGCAGCATTATGTTGCAAATATGGTTAATAGAACATCTCCAAAGAAGCGATTGTCGCCAGGAATTTCTTTGTAGGCTGATGTATGACTATATTGCTAGCCACCACCCAAAGAAGATGACCTTTGCTCTTGAAAATTCGCAAGGCCCACCGATGCTAAAGGATGGGCGCATCTCTTCAGCAATTAGACCGAGGAACTGGTATAATGGATGTTCAAATGGTTTCCAAGCAAGGAATTCATAATACGTTCTAAGAAAGCTACTCATCTGGTGTTGATAGGGTTACGAGGAATTTACCCTTATGCTCAAATAGGAGTAATGAGGCAAGTTGGAAGAAAGCAGGTTATACCACAAGTATCCAACATGACATTATACAAGGCAGATTTTAAGAGGGACGTCATACCTTTCAAGTTCACATCCCAACATATGTGGAATCAGAAAATCATTATGGAAAAAGAGACCATAGAGCCTGATAGGTATCATGCTTGACACATGTGTTACTCTCTGGAGGATGACATAACCGGGGATGTCAAACCAGGTACCAAGCTAAAGGGAAGGATCATAGACAAAGAGGTTGAAGCTCAAGTGAAATACAAAAGGCTGCGCAAGAGGGTCTTCGAGTCCAAAGCCAAGACCATGGAGAAACACAAGACAGACATATAAGCTATACAAGAATGGAGAGACATAGCAAGAAAATCAACATAAAGGTTGGAATGTCTGGAGCAGGGATTGATAGAGTTAGAGGGGAAAATAAAGAAGAGACTATGGGGCTTCCAGGGTATGGGATATGATGAGGCGGAAAAATGGATGTGGCCTACCTGTTGATTGACATGCGCGACCTCGGGAACATGATAGAAGGAGCAAAGAAGGCAAGACATGGGGAAGGGCTATCCGAGACCAAGTAGAATAGGAAATTCCTTTATGTAATGAGACTTCAAAATTAACTTTTGCATTATATTTTGTTTTAGAATTGATGTAATAAGGCCTTGAGCCATTAGTGATTCCATTTCCTTATTTCATTTTAATAATAGAATGATTTGATTTATTTCGCATGAATAGGATGAAACAACATATGCAAAAAATTTCTCCAAGTCTACTTGTCGCCTAAGCCTAACTCGGGCACAAAAACGACCCCAAATTAGGACGCGAGTTATTGCATGCTTTATGTGTTATCTGTTTAAATACTGCAAATGATCTTTTTTATTTTACCTTAATGACTTTGTAATGACCCGACAAGTCATTTTAGTATTTTAGCCCCGTTTTCCCATTTATTGCTTATTCTATGTTCATTTGTGGTTATACTACTTGATAGGGTGGTTGTTTTGGTTTCGGGGATGTTTCGAAATGAATTGGGCACTTATTCCCAAGGTTGGAAGCTTAAGTTGAAAGAGTTGATCGGATGTTAACTAATGAGTAAATGACTCCAGAATGGAATTTTGATGATCTGATAGCTTCGTATAGTTATTTTGGACTTAGGAGTATTTTCAGATATTGATTTGGAGGTCCGTAGGTCGTTTTGGCTCGAATTGAAAAAAGTTGGAAAGTTGAAGGTTTTGAGAAGTTTGATTGAGAGTTGACTTTGTTGATACTGGGCTCTGATTTTGGTTTAGAGAGTTGAAATACGTCCGTTGTGTCATTTATGAGTTATGTGCAAAAAATTTAAGGTCAATCAGAGTTGGTTTGGTGTGTTTCGGCATTAATTTTAGAAGTTGGAAGTTTAGTAGTTCATTAGGCTTGAATTGGGGTGTGCTTAGTGATTTCGATATTGTATTAATATGATTCGTCGCTTTGACTAAGTTTGTATGATGTTTTAGGATGTTCTGGTATGTTTGGATGGGGTCCCGAGTGCCTCGAGTGTGATTCGATCATGTTCGACTCATTTTTGTACTTGTTGGACTGCTGAAATGGCTGTAACTAGTTTCCTTATTTGTGTTCGCAAGAGAGGTCTCGCGTTCGCGAAGTGTATTTGAGTTAATGGTGAAGTTTCTACATCGCGTTCACGAGAAGGTGAATGCATTCTTGAAGGTTTAGTGGTTCTGTTGATCGCGATTATGAGAGGGGTTCCGTGTTCGTGTAGAAGGGCGAGGCCAGCTTGGGCACCAGGCATTTAGCCTTCACGTTCGAGAGAATGGGGTTGCATTCGCGTAGCCTTCACGTTCAAAAAGTAAACCCAAAACGTCAATCCCGAGTTCGCACCTCGGAACCAGACAAAACTCATACCAAAATCATCCAATTCCGACCTCAAATCAGCCTTCAAATCATCATTTTAAGTTTTTTGAAATGTTTTTTTTAACTAAATCACCAATTTCTCCAATTCAAATCGTAAATCAACACTAAAACCAAGGTTAGAATAATGAAATACAAACAAATCTGTGACGGCCAATTTTTACCCTCCCTTTTAAAATTAATTTATTTTATACTTAATAAATCACAATGAATGTTTTGAAAGTATTTTCTATCAATCAATACCTATTTTTACAAAATTAGTTAAGCATTATTTTTGAAAGTAATCACCCAATATTAATATTATGAAATTACAAAATTACTAATTATTTTAACACATAATTTCTAAAATACACCACATAGGCTTTATAATTAATTTATAAAATCACTTTTTAAAATTTTGATTAATTACATTAATCAATTTAGGAAAATAATTCAAAATTAGTGTTATAATTTAGGAAACAAAGTATTTTATAAATAATTAATTACAATAATTAGTGGCATATTTGTTGATTATAATTCCTACTACATTTCGCTGATAATAATTAAGTTTATTTAAGTTAATTTTAAAAAGGGTTAAAAGAATAAAAGGCTATAATTACAATTCACAATCAAAATATAAAATGGCCACCAATTTAAATTAATTTTGACCCAATACCAAGCCCAATCCAGAAAATACCCAATATAATAACTCCTCATTTGCCACCTTAGAGATCCACGACCACCTCTGTGGACTAATTTGCTCGCGCCACGTCCGCCATCTTCCATACTCACATAAGAAACACACACGCATCTGAGCCTTTTATTCATCCGATTAACAGTCCACAATTTATATTGATTCCCCTTTATTTTTAATGCCTACCAAATCTAATCTAAGCCGTTGAAACACATGGATTCGATGGCTCACATACTTTCTCGATTAAAATCTGTTACTACCCAAATTATCAGGGCTGTTGATCAAATGATATAACGGCCCAGATCTCTTCCTTCCACTTTAACCTAGAGACCAATTGGTCTCACCCCAGACACCCTAATCATTTTCACTTCCACCTAAACTGCCCACTTTCCCTTTTCCTCCATATTCTCTCAGACCTGTAAGCTACATCAATCTTCAAGACCTTGCACAAATTTGTGCTAGGTCAAAGAATCAGCCACGAAATCAGTCTCTCTGTCCTTGCTAGCCGCTATTCTCGCTCAGAACTTTCCTCTTTCGTTTTCATAATTCAAAACCAAATCAAAACCCTAGGTCTAAAATGGTGACTTGGGATTTCATCCGATTTTGGCTCTATGCTTTCAAATCGAAGTAAGCATGAAGACGTTAGCTGGCTTCATCATAGATATTCGATATCCAGAGGTCATATGCAATGACCTTTGGGCATTAGGGTTCCGACCAATGGTCTCTCATGCTTCAACAGTCGATCTCTCACTTCCCCAGGCTTAGGTAAATTACTTCACCATTTTCCACTCTATCGTCTCTGATTTTCACTCAAGTTTGCTCACATCATCCACTCTCTGTCATCTTCCACTACCTAGTTTGAATACGTAACCTAATCCATTAAATGGCACTATAAATAGAGCTTTGAATGACATCTCACCCAAAAAGATCTAACAAGAAATAAGAAATTAATTACGAAGCACCAAAACCACTAATGAAGCTTAGGCTCCCTCTTATCAATTTCTGTTTTTTTGTTTCCGAGTTCTTTCACTACTCAAAAGCTTGATGCTTCGCTTCTTATAGGGAAAAGTTAAATCTTGTTTGGTCTGTTGCACAAAAGGAGGTCAGTATACCTCCACCCTTTTCTCTTTCGATTGTCTTGTTCGAAAATCATGGATATGCCGCTATCTTCCAACTAACTGTTTTTGTTTATGATGTTTGTCATTAATTTATAGTAGTTTATTCGAGTTCATAATGATTTGTTATTGATCTATGGTCCTTTTTTATGCTTTTGAAGTATCTCTAATTAGTACTGATTGAGTTGTTACATGACCTTGATGACTTCTATTCTGAATGAAATAGTTTATATGATTAAGTTCCTTAATGTGCCTTAATGGCTTCTCATATTTGTCTAGACTTCAGATCTCTCTAAATGTTCTGTTGTGGTCGTTATATCTATCACATTGTTTCTGTATTCTAATGCTTTGTATTTAAGGTTGTTGTTTGATGACTTTAACCAGAACATATATGAGTGCTCATGGTATAACCTTTCATCATTTAGTTGAAGTATGAGAAGATTAAGTGTTCAAGGTGCTTTATTTTTTCATATAAGTGTTTGTTACCCTAATGCAACCTTTGAATCATTATTATGAAAGCCTTATAACTATGTTTAACTGCTAATCACATCTCTAAGTCTCTTTATATTGAACAGTATCACTAAGGTAAATAGGTCAACTCTTATGAACACCAAAAACCATTCTGCATGTATTCTGTTATGATCGGGTTATCTCTCATGAATTAGGCTATAGTCATATATGTTGTAACTGAGTGTTAACTATTTTATAAGTTGGGTAGAACTCCATCATGTTTAGATGTTAACCTTTAATCTAGACAACTTGTCAAGACCCAAAAATCGAACTGTCGTGATGGCACCTAACCCGACTCGCTAGGTAAGCAACGTAACAATAAAAGACGATATAATAATACTGATGTGAGTTAAATATGAGATAACTGAATTTAATACAACTCCCCCTGGACTAGTAGTACAAGTCATGAGCTTCTACGATTTAGAATTGCAAAGCTAGTATAAAATAAATACATCTGTCCGAATGTACATAAACAGATTTTTATAAGTGTAGGGCTACCATGAACAAGAGGCAGATATAGCTGGAATACAGGTACGTCTTAAATGTCAGCTTCCTTCATACACAGCAACATCAACATCCAAAATTTGCACGCAAGGTGCAGAAGTATAATATGAGTATAACCGACCGCATGTACTCAATAAGTAACAAACCTAACCTTAGGTTGAAAGTACTGACGAGCTGGGACAAGGGTTAGAGTCCAACTCCAATAACCAGCAACAGTTCATAACAATATAATAAAAGGGTACATGAAATTAATTCAAGATGCTCAACTTGTTCACAGTTACTGAAAATAGATATTTTTTTCAAGTATTACAGAAAACCCCAGATCTTTCACCAAAAATCCCAAAAAAGCATACAAGTAAGTTTGAAAACTGTGATTTGTCCAAAAACCTTTCAACAATAAATAAGATGTTTTCATTTTCAGATAGCATGAGGAAAATGCATCTCTATGCCTACATGTAAAGATAAGATAAGATCATGAACGTCACCAAAATCGGGTAGCAGAAGGAAATGCATCTCTATGCATGTATCTCAAGTACGCATGTCAAATGCAATATATCTCAGTGATGAACATATGTACTCACACTCTCAGATTACTCATCTCATGGTCTCACTCTCTCACTCATCACGCTCACTACTCAGCACTGTACAGGGCAAATCCAGTCCAACCAAACATAAATACAACCTCACGCTAAGTATTGTATATGGCCAATCCAGCCCAGGGATGATCCATCCCAAATATATATCATCTAACAGTCAGTCACTCAGTACTGTATAAGGAAAATCCATCTCTAAATATAAATGATTCGGGCAAGATCCATGCCCAGGGAAGATCCATCCCTCAATATAAATCAACTGCGCTCACTGTGGGTGTGCAGACTCCAGAGGGGCTCCTTCAACCCAAGCGCTATAATAGGCCAAATCCAAGCATAATTAAATATAACATGCTGCGGCGTGCTGCCCGATCCCATGAATATCACTCACAATCAGGCCTTCGGCCTCACTCAGTAACCAATCTCTCCAGTCTCTCGGGCTCACAACGTTCATACTAAGCAGCCCAAATCAATGATACAAGATGTGACAATACACAATAACAGAAACTGAGATATGATGTGTAATGATGACTGCAACTGAGTACATAACTACAATTAAGCAAATAACTCAATAGTTAAGAATGACCATTATGGGTCCAAACAGTACACGCATATAGCCTAAACATGATTTCTAGCATGAATTACAACTCAAGTGCTCAAACACTTAGAGTACGGTAAAAATGTTCAGATAAAATAGCTACACAATACTATTGAATCGACCAAATCATAATTTACATGGTGCACGCCCACACGCTCATCACCTAGCATGTGCGTCACCTCTACATCAATCACATAACACTTAATTCGGGGTTTCATACCCTCAGCACAAGGTTTAGAAGTGTTACTTACCTCAAACACGCCAAATCCAACACCGAGCAAGCGAGATGGTGCTCCAGAAATGCCATCTCGCACGTACTGCCCTCCGAACGGCTCGAAATTAGGCAAAAGAAACTCAAATACATCAAATAATGCCAAAGAAATCAAACCGAATCGATAAAGGTCGAATCTTTACTCAAAAGTCCAAAATCAACCAAAAAGTCCAACATGGCCCGCGCCTCAGAACTTCATGAAACTTATAAAATTCTACAACAGATTCAATTACGAGTTCAACCATACTTGTTTCACTCAAATCCGACTCCAAATCGATGTTCAAAACTTAAAAATTCACATTATAAAATTTTAGACAAAACCCCCCAAATCTCACTTTTGAAATCATCAACCAATTGCCAAAAACGAAAATAGATTCATGAAATATAATAAAATGAGTAGAGAACACTTATCCCAATCCATGTGATTAAAATCACTTAAAAAATCATCCAAATCCGAGCTTCCTAACTCAAAATATGACCAAATGAACAAGCCCTTGATTTATCTGCTTCCGCCCAGCTGTCTTGCCTCGTTTCTCATAACAAACAATCCCTAAACTCCCTTCTGATGCATCTAATGGATTCTTTGTGAAATTCTAGTGAAGTTAGGCCTTTGAATCACTCCATTTGACCTTATAATGAAGGAGATATGTTGGTATCAATATTTGCAAATAGTGCAGATTTTTAAATACGAATTCAGTGACAATTGCGTAATTAATCTGAAAAATCTGGCAACTCAATTCTTAGTAAAATGCTTATATATATATATTCCTCATACGATGTCGAAACTTGATGATTCCAGTTGTTATAGTTTGAAAATTACGATATGGATCTAATGCTTCAATCAAAAAAAAAATTAGAGCTCATTTGCTTAATGTGGTACCATTAATGCTTGAAGAAACGACGTCGAAACATAAAAAACAAGTGCAACACAATCCAAACCTATCTGAAACTCATGCGAGCCCATCAGGACGCCGTCCGAACATACCAACAAGTCCCGTAATATAACATGGACTTACTCAAGGCCTCAAATCACACATAACAATATCGAAACGATGAATTGCACCTCAATTCGAACTTAACTGAATTTTTGACTTTCAACTTTCAAAACTCGTGCCGAAACATACCAAATCAACCAGGATGAACCCAAATTTTGCATACAAGTCTCAGATGACATAACGAAGCTATTCCAATTTCCGAAACCATAATTTGAATCCGATATCATCAAAGTCAACTCTCAGTCAAACTTATGAACTTTCTTATCCTTCAAATTTTCAACTTTCGCCAATTTGCGCCGAAACCTTCTAGAAATATCCAAATGCAAATTCATTCTTCCAAATCGATTCTGAATAACCTGAAAACCAAAACCGACGATTCACACAAGTCATAATACATCATACGGAGCTACTCATGCCCTTAAACTACCGAGCGAAGTACAAATGCTCAAAACAACCGGTCCGGTTGTTACATCCTCCCCCACTTAAACATATGTTCGTCCTCGAACGTGCTGAGAGTCGTTCCAAAGCCATCAACCACCGTTTAACCGTACCATGCACTAACCCGAGTGTGACTCCACGTCACCCTATTCCATATAGGCTCGACAACACAACATAATTGAAGATCATTATTTCAACCTCAGCCAGTAAACCACAGAATCCAATTTCCAACACCTGGAATTTCCTATAAGACCCGAACCTTGCTGCCACACACTGTATGAGTCTGAATAAGCTGTATCAAGCCATAACCATAACCCAAGATGTAATCACATGACATACCACACTGCTCGCATACTTGTAGCAAAATTTTTGATCACAGTAGCTGCTCAAAACAACCCAATGCCGATAATAAACCTCATATCAAACAAAACTTCATTCTAAAACCTTCATATACTGCTGATGATAAAAGAAACAAGCAGAAACTCCTAACCACTCATCAGATCAATAAGCCATGGAGCTCCCTCTCTTTCGACAAGAACTATAGCCAATTTCTAAGTCGATCAGCGACATTGTCCTTTCAAATATACCGCAATCAAATCCAATAGCACCCATTCTAGGTCCGACGACCTCCTTTTATCAAATACAAGCTACTCTACTGACATGCGACACTAATACTACACAGAGCCACAAACTGTGCAATCCATGCACCAGTGCACAACAATTTAAATGTACTCAATCATGGAAAATGACTCAAATGAGAGAACCGTCCTGCAAGTTCAACAAATACCACCACAATCGCAATGCCATGAGTCCATCATACACAGTAGAACCACGACACACGAATCTGACACAAAGGATCATATCTCAACATAACTCTTTTGCAATGCGTGACCCTGTCCAAACACTGTCCATATAGAATACCTCAAGCCACCATGCCCAAAATCAACAGCCACGTGCAATTCGACCTCAAGTACCCATAACTCATAGAGCATCTTAGAACACGAAGAAGCTCAATTCTAATCGAATGGCACATCCCTCAATAACAGCAGCACGGAGTCAACCAATCCGATCTGGTGTAGAATACACATCCTCATTGGGCCTGTCAATACACCCCAAATCCACTCTGGTTACCCACAAATATATATATATATATATATATATATATATATATATATATATATATATATATATATATATATCACCCTCCAAAAGTCCACAACAAATGAACCTAACACATACTATCACCTGGCTAGTTTTGGCCACATCTCACATTCCATAACCACAAAACGATCTATTTTTGAAAACTTCTTGTCTCCAAGTTCATAGAACACATGAATCACCATATCCGATCCCAACTCCGCTGCCCGAATGTCTAACACGTCTCTCATACACGATCATCCCATGAGAAATACATCTATAATTCTTCCGTACCGCATAGCAAAATCTGAATATCAGCAGTTGATCAACCAGGCGAATACCATAATACCAATGAAGCATCCGTAAGTTTGAACACGGTGCACCTTCTTAAATGCGCACCCTTACTAGGAATTGCCAAATAGATATAGTATCATATAAACTTCAGAAGTCGTCCATACTGTCTAAGAATTTATGATCTTCCCTTCGAAACGGACCCATGACCTTGCACATGCAAATCTCAATCCCACATAAAACACCACATCTATCATGCCGTCATAGGAAAAGTACAAGAATCTCATAATCAAGTCTAAGTCGCAAGCAAACTACATACTCAATTGGCTAGGAAGCTTCCATTTGATCTCATATAGGAGAAAATCACAATACAAAACATGTACCTCACTCCGGTAGGAAATATACACCTTCAACCGTGGTAGAAATCCTCCAGAGAACTTTGAAATCCATTTGCACACAATCAAGCCGTTAGAACTGAATCTCTCTAACTCAACCAAGCCACGCGAGTCGCCAAACCCAAGAGTACTGCTATAAAACACTTGTAGAAACTCACCACATCATAAGAACCAAAAGAATCGAGCATACCATTACCCTATTGATCTAACCTACTACCAGGCTGCCCTATTTCTCCGAGTTCCTTCGGAATTACCCTCAAGTTGACACTCCTCCTCGCCATAATACCATGATCCTCAACCAAGACTCACCCCAAAAGATCCTAGAATAAAACCACACTGCCCTAAGGCCCATACGCTGTTGTATTCCCTCTTAAACACCCCAAAAGTACCACAACCAAGACACCCACTCTGAAGAGACCTTCTGTGAATCTAAAGTCGTTTCTTTCACCTTCCTGATGCTGAAATGTAGAATCATAATGATATAGAAATGCCAAAATTCTCGACACCATCCAATGAAAAATCTCAGATCCTAGCCATACAAATCCGAAAAAACTCACAATTGCTACATAAAAATCTTGAATATATTAGAACTTTCTCGAGAGTCATCCACTCTACTGAAATCTCAATTGCACCGCCCTAAACGGGCAAAATGACTTGTGCCCCATTGGCACGACAACACCCACAGAAGTAACCCCGCCTTAATGCAATCGAGCAAATTCCTGCTCCATGCACACTACATCCTTCACAAATAACACCTCAATCATTCCATGATTCCTATATACCCATAAAGTATAATACACCATGCATCAAGAAATTTCCTTGCTTAATTCATCCTCAAAACCAGCCTCTACAAGTCATAACTGATCCACAAGTATGCCTCGGATAGAAACCAATCCAACACGTAACCATGCAATCAAATCGTCGATAGTAGACTCCTCTAATTGGCTCAAAGCCATAGATCAAAACACTCGATAACTCACAATGCCCATACTTTATTACTACCATAATATCGCAGTAAGATTCAACCAAATCCTTTATAAGCTCACGTAACACAAACTATATAATTCCTGAAATCATCTGCTAAGCTCGCGTTCATCCTTGTGACAGTCAAGCCAACCTTCTCAAGCAATCCGAACTCAAGTTGCTAGACATATAACCCACCAGTAAGAGAAAACTCTCCACAGAAACAACATAGGGATCACACAACCTCAGGACACCCCGCAGGTGATAACCAGTCTGCTTAGCCTCAAACTAACATCTCTCTACGCCCTTTCACAACCACAATTCCTACACAATCACTTATTCTTCCATAGTCTAAACTCATCAACAATTCATGAGAATCTAATTTGTTCCACAATTAAACAACATGAAAGATCCTTCAACACACTCATAACTCGAGACTATACGTCAAATCACGATAGAAATCAAGCACCCAATTGTCCTTTTACATCTTAATAAAACTCTTCTCGTCACACTCAAACCATCTAAACACATCCCGCGACCACATCTTACTCATCACATAGCCATCCAACTACTCATCGAGCCACAAATTCCACTAATAGGGACACTGCCGGACTTATAAGTCCAAAAGCACGTGCTCACACAATCGAAATCCTCGTGCTCAAGCTACAATAAAAACCCAACCTCAAGTCCTCCAGACTGGCCCATAATCAGCACACCGAAATCACATCTCGCACCTCATCCATGGAATCACAAGCCGGCGATGCACGGGTGATACTGAGCACTCACATGCGCACACGAATGTGTGAAAAGAATTCAAAGAGTTATTTTTCAAGCTGAATCAATTCCGCACGATAAGGAAAAAAACATAGGAAATTATCCTAAATGTCATGTAGCCTCTCGAAGATACATATGGATGTCATCATACCGATTCACAAGATTCTACTAGACAGTTGCTCATGAATCGTAGAACCTATGAACCTAAAGCTCTAATACCAATTTGTCACAACTCAAAAACCTCGTGATGGCACCTAACCCGATCCGCTAGGTAAGTCAATTAGTAATAAAGCACAATATAATAATACTGATGTGAGTGAAAGATGAGATAACTAAATTTTATACAACTCCCCCAAGGATTGGTAGTACAAGTCATGAGCTTCTAAGATTTAGAATTTACAAAGGTAGTATGAAATAAATACATCATCTGTCCGAATGTACATAAACAGATTTTTATAAGTCTAGGGATACCATGAACAAGAGGCAACTGTAACTGGAATGCAGGTACGTCTTCAATGCTAGCTTCCTTCATACACAACAACATCAGCATCCAAACTTGCACGCAAGGTGCAGAAGTGTAGTATGAGTATAACCGACCGCATGTACTCAATAAGTAACAAACCTAACCTTAGGTTGAAAGTACTGACGAGCTAGGACAAGAATCAGAGTCCAACTCCAATAACCAGCAACAGTTCATAACAATATAATAAAAGGGTACATGAATAACTTAGAGGTAAGATGCTCAAACTCGTTCACAGTTACCGAAAGTAGACATATTTTTCAAGTACGACAGTAAATCCCAGATCTTTCACCAAAAATCCCAAAAGCATACGAGTAAGTTTGAAAACTATGATTTGTCCAAAAACCTTTCAACAATAAATAAGATATTTTCATTTTCAGATAGCATGAGGAATATACTTCTCTATCCCTACAAGTCAAGATACAGGTAAGATCATGCATGTCAGCAAAATTGGGTAGTAGAAGGAAATACATCTCTATGCAAGTATCTCAAGTAAAACCGGGTAGTAGAAGGAAATGCATCTCTATGCAAGTATCTCAAGTAAGCATGTCAAATGCAATATATCTCAGTGATGAACTCATGTACTCATACTCTCAAAGTACTCAATCCTCTCACTCATCACGCTCAATACTCAGCACTATACAGGGCAGATCCAGCCCAACAAAACATGAATACAACCTCACGCTCAGTACTGTATATGGCCAATCCAACCTAGGGAAGATCCATCCCAAATATATATATATATATCAACTAACAGTCAGTCAATAATACTGTATAAGGCCAATCTAGCCCAGGAAAAATCCATCCCCAAATATAAATACTTCGGGCAAGATCCATGCCCAGGGAAGATCCATCCCCCAATATAAATCAACGGCGCTCACTATAGGTGTGCAGACTCCGGAGGGGCTCCTTTAGCCCAAGCGCATAGCCAGATCCATGCATAAATAAGTAAAACATGATGCGGCGTGCAGCCCGATCCCATAAATATCACTCACAATCAGGCCTTCGGCCTCACTCAGTCATCAATCTCTCCAATCCCTCGGGCTCACAATGCTCATACTAAGCAGTCCTAGTCAATGATACGAGATGTGACAAAACACAATAACAGAGACTGAGATATGAGGTATAATGATGAATGCAAATGAGTACATAACTGCAATTAAGTAAATAACTCAACAGCTAAGAACGACCACTGTGGGTCCAAATAGTACAAGCATATAGCCTAAACATGATTTCTAGCATGAATTATAGCTCAAGTGCTCTAACGCATAGAATTTGGATGATATCAGCACACTTTTGATATCAAACGGTTACCATTGCAATTAAACCGTTGCTAGCACTTCTTTTACCAACGGTTTTCTAAGCCGTCCCCATAGAAATCTTTATGAGTACGGATTTTGGGAAAAAATGAGTACCGGAATGGTTTTTTTTCTCCTCATAAGATTCCCCCTAAATTTTAAACCCGCCAAACAAAAATAATCCCTCTTTTTTTTTTTTTTTTTTAATTAATTTGAAAAATATAAATATAAAGCTATATAATTTCTATTGTATATCAGTATCCAGGCCTTCAGTAGATACCCCCAAAGTCCCAAACCCCTAAAGCCCCATTCTCTTCTCTAACCAAAAAACACAATTCTCCACTATATTTCAGCCATAAAACTTCCACCAAACCACCAAAAAAAGTCATGTAAAAGACCACCTTCTTCCCCTTTTAAACCGGCATCGATTGCTCGAAGCAAATCCATCTCTTAATCTCTCTTTGAGAGAAAAAGAAATTATGCAGAAACCTTTTTTTGGCGACATCCGACTGCTAGAAGGATAAATTGCAGAAATTTTTTGGCGTCTAACACTTCAAGGGAAGAAAGAAACTAACATCATTCAAAGACTTAGGATTTGAGCGGATGAAATCACAAAACATTGGTTCTTTCTTTCTCTTAGGTTTTTTCGCCTACTTTGAATACGCTCTCTTTAATTTTTGTCAAATAAGGGTACAAAGGGGCCATCACTATTTTCTCTAAATCTCAAAGCCTTAGTTTTTTCTATATTCAATAAATCTCCTCAATTTTACTAATTTAGTTACTTCTTTATTTCACTATTTCTTCTTAGTATTATTCCCTATTTTTTTTCTCCTTTTTGGATTTGTGTTTCTCTTTTTAATTTCATCGATATGTATTGATTTCATGTGTAGATTTCATGGGGATTATTGTTTTGTCTAAGGAATATATGTAAATTTATTTAATTTTTGGTGATTTTGGGTATATTTTTTGGGGCATCTTTATTAGTTTTCTTTTGCTTCCCATTCTTTGATTTGTTGAATGGTTTATCACTTTATCTTTAAATTTATGAATATAGATGGGTTTTGTTTTTATGTATAGGGTTGGAAATGAGGCCATTAGAATTTGCGATTTGAAACTATGTAGCTTTTGAGTAGAATCTTGATTGCCATTGTTTGACATATTAATGTGGATTATTCTGCATTCTTTAACTTTTTTCTTGTGTTTATTTCTATAGTTTTTGCTTGTGTTTAATTCTTATTCCATTCACTTTAATTTAGTAGAAATGATTTGAGTTTTGTTTTTTAACAGTAGGGAGGCTTAATTTATCAGTTTTTTTTGCTGCAACAATCTTTTCTTTATGTGCTTTTGCTGTAAAAATTTAATCTTTTGCTATATCTTTACCGATTATAGTTAGCAATTTTAACTATTTTTCAGTTTCTTTTGCATGACTGTACAGATGATATATTACATAATATACACTTAGTTGAAATTTTGCCTTATAGAAGGGGGAGGGATTCTTTTGCTTCAACTGCAAGTTATGTTTCTTGCAGACATAAATGATGGTTATGACTTATGCACTTAATTAAAAAGAAAAATTAAGGAAACAATAAGCTGGTTATGCAACTTTTTGGTTGAACTGTTTTAATTGATTTAGATTTTAATAAGTATAACCTCTTCATGGTGACTAAGAAAAACCTTAAGTATGTGCAGTAAGTAGTTCATATCAATCTCTCTTGAGGGGATATATTATATAGTTTCTCTTTGTTTGAAAAGGAATTGGGGTATTTTATATGATTTTAAGATGTTTGATTTGTTGAGAGTCTATCGAAAACAGTCTCTCTACCTCTCCAGGTAGGGTTAGGTCTGCGTACACATTATCTCCCCGAAGCCCACTTGTGGGACTATACTGGGTGTGTTGTTGTTGTCCTATTTTGTAGTTTCTTATATGATATTGTTTTGAATCTTCTTTTACTTGATTTGATTCTTCATTTACCGGTAATGTAGGAAGAAATCGTTGTTGGTAGCTGAGGAGAAATTATTGCTGGTAGTTAAAAAGAAAGTCGTTGTTGGTAAGTAGTTCTTAACTTAAATTTTGGATAATTGAACTTTAGGCCTTACAAATTTTTATTCTATTATGTATATTGTCTTATAAAGTTTTATTGTGTTGTGCATCCTTTTAATATAAATGAATTAAGGTCTAGATCTTGTAGCATTGACAAGCTTCCATAATAGTAGAAAATGACTAAAAACTCATATTTTGGTGGTTGTACTGCTATTTGTCTAGTTTTTCAATCTTCAAATCAAACACTAATTGAAATTTATGTAATCATATACATTAATTCCTCTCGTAATCTTTAGTGTTTTACCAAATTTTCTCAATTTCAGGATATACAGAGAACTCTTCAATCATAAGTACCTGTACAGACCAAGATTATATTACTTCTTGCAGAGGTTAGCTCCAAATCAGAACCTGGACATGCTTGCTTAAGTTTATTAATTCAAATAATGCTTATGAATTCTACTCCAAATTTTATCCTATTTAATATATGTGATATAAAGCTCTATATAATGAATGTGCATAGATCTAATATGTGATAACAGTGAGATATTCTAAAGAAGTTGGAATTTTCAAATAGGATGTAGTAGAAGATTGATAAAAGCAATTAAATAACAACTATCTGTACATCATGTGTACTCTTGTTTCTCCGTTGTTGAATTTTCCCTCTTATTTATTAGCTTTTCATTTGAATGTGTTGGTTGGATATAATCTTGACTATGTGAAAGAGTGAGATATTCTAGAAAAGTTGAAATTTTTGAATGGGATATACAAGGAGATTGCTATCGGGCTTGTTCTATTTTTTCTATGCTTGACTACTTGAATAAGTTGTATATATGTATTGTCTACTCCTTGCTGATAAAAATATGATTAACTGTAAGACAACACGCCTAAAATTTTACAAAGCTTTTTCTAAGTACTGCAAAGAGAATCCCAATAATAAAATCAAATTAATTGGTGAAGCTAGCAACAAGTTAAAACTTTCATTTGAATGTTCTGTTTAGATCTAATGTGTGACTTGTAACAATGAGATATTCTACAATAGATGGAATATCTTGAATGGGAGGTAGTAGGAGATTGATAAGAATTGCTAAATCAAATTTAAGAAAACTAATTTGTACTTAATGTGCACTCTACAATGCTATCTGATGTTTTTTTTTTTTATAATTCTTTCTTAATGAAAAAATTGTTTTACTATTTGTAGCTCTTTGAGTTCACCTAGAGAAGCTTTCTCTGCACAACAATCTGCTATGCAACTAATCAATCGTCTATCTTCTGCGAGTAACAATCAAGGTAAGTACGTACTCCAAATGTTACACCCCTTCTTTTCTTTCTTCTTTCCTTCTCCTCCTCCTCCTCCTCCTCCTTCTTCTTCTTCTTCTCCCCCTCCTCCTCCTCCGGTTGCTTTCCTACCACTGCTCTCTCTCTCTCTGTTCAATTTTTTCTAGAGGGAAGTTAGTATGATGGTTAAGTCTGGTTAGTCTAGTCATTTTTAACTTCGCCTCCGCCCCTTTGTCATTGCGTAATTCTATGGTTGCCTTGATGGCTCTTTGTTGTTGTATAGTTCTTTGTGTGTTGCTCTGGATATTATAATCTTGCCTATTTACTTGTACCAACAAAGAAAATTTACTTAATGCATATGTTTCTAGGTTTCCTGTACTGGCAGCTGCTCTCTATACTATTTTGGGTGAGAATTTGGTCTGCAAAGCTGCTAATAACTGAATGTACAAGTTTATGCAAAGCTGCTAAAAGCTGAAAAATTTGCTAATGTTATTGAGTTAGTCTAAGTATGGTTCTTGTGCCACCTTTTTTATTAAAATGTTATTTTAAAGCTGTTTGTATTCCCTCAATTTGGCATTTTTGTGACCTTTAGGTATTATGTTTGGAAATTATGAGTTGAAGTTGACCGATTAGCTGCTCTTATGTTCATTAGGCTTTATCCTAACTGCAGTAGGTTCATATCACCACAGTTGTTTTTTTGCTGGATGAAAATGTAAGTCCAAAGCAAGCTGTAGTCGTAGAAAATAATGAATGACTACTGTGGTTGTCCATCTTATTGCAAGTTTTTAGCATGATGAAATGATTTACAACCTTATATAGCTATACCCGTTCTTTACTCCTAGTTAGTGGAACAAGTTCAAGAATCTGAAATATGTCCGAATGGATCATTCATGTTTGGATGAAGTGATAACGCTTGTTAAAAAGTGTGCCTTTTCCAATATTATCATAATTCTTTCGGGCAAATAGATAACATGGAGCTTCCATTTTCGTGCTGTCCATTTTTATTCTGATATGAGCTATGTTGCAATGTTTTGTCGAAGCCAATATTGCTAAAATTCTGTTTCGATATGTATTTTGCTTGATTGTTTTGCTATGCTTCGCATGGAATGTACCCACTTTAGATTGTTTCTTGCAAAAGAAAATGAAAAGTTGAAAATTGTTAGTTTGTTTGGCTACCGAAACTGTTAAATTGTTCATTTGCTTATATTTTATGTTTGAGTTGGTTCAAAATGAGAAAAGCACACAACTCTCAATTTGCCTGAATGCATATGCTTACAAGTTTGGTTTTGATGATTTAGATGTTACTGAACTTTGGCTTCTTCATTTGTGTGAACTTATTTCTTTCTCCTGGAAACTTTGTGCTTTATGCATTGTTCATGGACTGTACCCATTCTTATAATGGTAAACCAACCCTTGAAGGGTAATAACTTTATTTATCCTCTTTTGTAGGTGGAGCAACTGAAGACAGGGAAGATGGAGATAGTGAAGATCTAGACCTTACTTAAGAACTTTGAATTGTTGTTGATGTTCTAGAAATCTTTTGTTATCAACATTTAAAACTTTAACTTTTGATGTGTTGGAGTGTAAAACTTATGTGATTGAGTTAAAACATTTTGCTGGTATGGTTATTAATTATTAGCTTATTGGACAGTATGGATTATGAATTGTTTTATTTTTTTATTTATATAATTTTCAGGTTATTACAAATATTTACATGCGTAAATGTTATTTACAACCAGGGTAATAATATCAATTAAATTGTTACAATAGCCTAATAGAACTGTTGTAATAAGCATAAACGCAGTTGCCATAGACAACTAAATTGTTCCAATAGGTCTTGCAAACCGTTCCAAAAAATGCGACAAACCGATGCAATAGGCAATTCAAACCGATGCAATAGAAATAAAATCGTTACAGTGGCGTAATGAAACCGTCAGTATATTGTAACGGTTTCCAACCATTGTAGTAAGTAATATGGTAACAGTTTACAACAGTTGCATTAAACTCTATGGTAAAGGTTTAAACCATTACAATTGAGATGAATACTCATTGCTTCAGACGGAGGAAAAACCGTTGCGATAGATGGCCCTATAGTAACGGTGTGGTCAACCGTCGCAAGAACCGTTGCTCTAGATCTATTTGCACGCGAGCGGATGGAACAGTTGCTAAACCATTCCAATACATCTATGGCAACGGTTTACCTATCATTTGCTACGGTTTTCCCCCCGTTGCCATAGGCCCATTTTCCAGTAGTGACAGTCCCATAGAATTTACTAAATCACAATTTACACGGTGCAAGCCACACGCACGTTACCTAGCATGCGCGTCACCTCAACATCAATCACACAACACTTACCTTGAACACGCCAAATCCAACACCGAACAAGCGAGACGAAGCTCCAGAAATGCCATCTCGCACGTACCGCCCTCTAAACGGCTCGAAAGTAGGCAAAAGCAACTCAAATACATCAAATAATGCCAAAGGAATCAAACCGAATCGATAAATGTCGAATCTTTACTCAAAAACCCAAAATCAACCAAAACGTCAAACACGGGCCCGCGCCCTGGAGCTCGACGAAACTTATAAAATCCTATAACACATTCAATTATGAGTCCAACCATACTAGTTTCACTCAAATCCGACTCCAAATCGATGTTCAAAGCTCAAAAATTCACTTTATGGAATTTTAGACAAAACCCCCCAAATCTCACTTTTGAAATCATCAACCAATTGCCAAAAATGAAAATAGATTCATGAAATATAATAAAATGAGTAGAGAACACTTATCCCAATCCATGTGATTAAAATCACTTAAAAACTCGTCCAAATCCGAGCTCCTCAACTCAAAATATGACCAAATGAACAAACCCTAGATTTATATGCTTCCGCCCAGTTGTTCTGCCTCGTTTCTCATACCAAACGATCCTGAAACTCACTTTTGAGGCATCCAATGGATTCCTTGTGAAATTCCAGTCACGTTAGGCTTTTGAATCACTCCACTTGACCTTATAATGAAGGAGATATGTTGGTTTCAATGTTTGCAAATAGTACTGATTTTTAAATACGAATTCAGTGGTAAGTTCGTAATTAATATGAAAAACCTGGCAATCAATTCTTATTAAAATGACCATAAATTTCTCACGATGTCGAAACTTGATGATTTCAGTTGCTATAGTTCCAAAATTATGATACGGATCTAATGCTTCAATCAAAAACAAATATTGGAGCACATTTGCTTAATGTGGTACCATTTGTGCTTGAAGAAACTACGTCGAAACATAAAAAACGAGCGCAACACAACCCAAACCTATCTGACCCGAGGCCCCTTGGAACCCCGTCCGAACATTTCAACAAGTCTCATAATATAACATGGAATTACTTGAGGCCTCAAATCACACATAACAACATCGAAACGACGAATCGCACCTTAATTCGAACTTAACTGAACTTTGGACTTTCAACTTCCAAAACTCGCGCCGAAACATATCATATCAACCTGGAAATAACCCAAATTTTGCATACAGGTCTCAAATGATGTAACAAAGCTATTCCAATTCCCGTAACCACAATTCGTATCAAATATCATCAAAGTCAACTCTCGATCAAACTTATGAACTTTCCAAACCTTCAAATTCCCAACTTTCGCCAATTTGCTCCGAAACCTTCTAGAAACATCCAAATACAAATTCGGTCATACGCCCGAGTCCAAAATCACCATCCGGACCTAACTAAACTATCAAAACTCCAATTCGAGGTCAAATACTAAAAAAGTCAAAACTTGGTCAACTCTTCTAACTTAAAGCTTCAATCATGAAATTCATTCTTCCATATCGATTCTGAATAACTTGAAAACCAAAATCGACGATTCATACAAGTCATAATACATCATATGTAGCTACTCATGCCCTCAAACTACCTACCGAAGTGCAAATGCTCAAAGAGACCGTTCGGGTCTTTGCACAACTGAATTAAGCCTTCTTAGTATTAGATCTCCACTGTCTTTAACCTCCTTTGTGACATTGTTGACCTGACTTTATAATGATTGAAACTCATCCTGTTTTTTGTAAGATCATAAACTTAGCTGAAACATCTATGTGTGTATTTGAATGAACGTTCTACATGCTTCTTTGTTTGTCCTTCATGATTTCATGTTTTTGTGCACGATCTTGAAACCGCATCCAGTTCTCTCTTTCCTCTTTAATCTGAATTGAACCTAGTCGGTGAACCCTAAGAAAACTTCTTGTTGTTACTGTTTGGATACAATAACTTGCTTTCTCTCGAATGAAATTAGTGTAAGATTAACATTCTTAGAGAAAGATGAGCATGTTAGTAATTTCAAAGATAGGAAAGACTAGTGGCATGAGGTTATGTTATGAAGCGTTAGGAGTTCTATTCAAAGTTATACACCTGTAGTTTTGTTGAAACTTTGAATGTGTTCTGGTGTCTCTAATGATATATATAGAAGTTCTGACCATAGCTATATGTTTGAAACCTTGGTGGATACCTCCAAAAATTACAGTAATCTTATTAAGTTGCATATGATATAACCAGTCTTGAGTTTACACAATCAGTACTTTGTTCTGTTTAAGAGGTTTTAAAAGCAAACATATCTATATTCATTAACTATTGAAGATTTGGATTGTCTGCTATTTTCTCTGATTTCAGGTTTGGTTCCTTAGTAGTAGCATGATAACATCTTTCTTCCCATGTGTGTTCGAAACTTGACCTTTAGACCTTTTTATTGTATTAACCATTCACCTAGTGTTGGAAATATAGTTACGAAAAAACATAGATAAAACTATTTTTGGGGTATGCTTCGGTGGTATGGTGTTGTTATGGTGATTGATTCGCATTGAAAGTGCCTCATTGGCACTTAAACCTATAGGGAAGAATGAGTCGTTAGTGATTAGGGGTATGTGGGAGTAGAGTTTAACTCTTGTTTGGGCTACTCTCCCCGGCACAAGCATTGCGCTGGGCCTTGAGACCCTTGGAAATATTGAAGTGTCGGGGGAATTCAAAGAGGGCTTCGACCTTGAGTGGAACTCTACCCTTAGTCCTTAATTCATTGAGACTCATTATTCTCTTTGGGTTTAGTGTTCAATGATAATGAAAATGTTTCAACGTGGATCTCTTTATATACATAGCCACCACATTAGATTGACCTTCCTAATGTTAAAATACTGTTAGTAACCTTCTTCTTATTTTTGCTTGTAAGTTTTCATGTATGAACATGTATATAGAATTATTCTCTAATGACCTTCTCATTTTTGACATGTACAATGTTTGGGCCTACTGAGTTCTAAGGAACTAAGGCCTATGTCCAGCATCGCTGCATTTTGGAAGTCCGAAGTCAGCTGTTTCCCATTCTTCCTATTGCTGGGCCTGCCTCTTTGAGGCCTAAAAAACCAAAATCCGTCCTCTCGTTTACTCCTTTATTGTTTACTGCTTCTTTACCTTAGATTCACTGCCTCATTGCTTTTTACTGCATTCTAGTTGATTTATTTCTCACATATGTACAACAATTATCATATTGAATTGAATGCTTTTACTTTATTCCTTAAATTATGTAAACAACTTAGGCAAGCCCTAAAGAACATAAGATTAAAAGAAATTCAGTTGGTAGCTAATCCTCCATTCACTAATCATAAGTTATTCACATCACTAATCTGCTATGTTTTTGCTAACCTTTCTTGAAGATTTTGAAGCCAAAAATAGCTTAGCAAGAGACGGCAATCTCTCTTTTAAAAGAATCAGAATTGAGTCGCAAGATTGACCTTCTAAAAGAAAATCGATCCTCTTTTCGGAAAACCAAAGTGCTGCCACTTAACAAAGATTTTCAAACTATTTCCTCGAGTCTAAGGTTAAAAAGGCCAAGGTACATCTTAGGCTCGTTTTTGTAATATCTCAATCTTATTAGAGTAACATGAACATCCATCCTTTAAAGGGGTGTTTTATGATTTAGCTTTCCTTTTCACATGTTTTCATAAATACAAACATTATACACATATTTCTTAAAAGCTCTTTCAAACATATATATACCCGCATTATTTGCTATGATTCCCCTATAAGCTCATATCATTTTAAAACTACAAACCCTCTTCGTAAATAGAATGTCCTAATATATAGCAAGTTGTACCTCTTTAAACACTAGTTAAGCACAATACAAATAACTAATTCTTTGAATTTAGTCTAAGTCCTATGGAGCTACCTCAGATAGACTTTAAGTGTGCCTAACACCTTCCCCCTAGAAGAACAAGAATCCTTACCCATAATCTCACCGGTTAGTAGACCAGTAAAGAACATGACTTAGTAATTCAATAGGTACCCTAGTATACCTTTAAATATTAGGTGGCGACTCTCTTTCATCAACAGAGAAATCAAAAGTTGAATCTTGTTTTGACTAGAGCAAAATAGGGTGCAACAACATGGCGACTCTGCTGGGGAAAGCCCACTTAGGTTCTGACCTTAGAAGACATAGACTAAATTTGGCACTTAGATTTGTTTGTACATTGCTTTAACTGTATTTAATTTGCAATTACATGCTTACCTGTCTTACTTGATCCTTATCCTTGCTTATTATCATGCCTTTTATTGTTACATCCTTATTTGTTACAACTATATATATATTGTCATCATACTTCTTCCTATCGAGTCTTGGCCGTACACTATCACACACAATGGCACGCGAGGGTTGTCTTTTACACCCTTCCGAGCCGTCTTTTCAAAACTCTTTGGTTTCAAAGACTGGCTTTGTCAGGTCAACTGATATAACTTCTCGCAGTCTTCAGTCCAAGTCAAAGTAGGAAACACTCTACTCTAGCAAACATAGGTCATGTTGTATAAACCTTAGGTGAGTCGGTCCTTATCATCGACGCACAACATAACCTCTATGGAAAGACGAAAAAACCTGATAAGACACCTGAAGATCCGAAGCAAACACTTACAAAAACCTTTCTTTACCCAATTTGGAAATGGAAATCAACCAAAACATCCCTGAGATCAATATGGTGATGGGAGCATCACACAAGCTGAAGTAGTAGTGGAAGAATATCCACCGAGAGCAGGAGATGAGATTCGGACACACCTGGGGGCACTGCCACTTTGCTAAACATTCGAGTAGACAGGGTGCTTACTCGCCTGCTGATACAGTTCTGGGATCCGGCTAAGGTGGCGTTCAAGTTTGTTGATATAATGACATCATTTGGTGCAGCAGCCTCCGCCCTACCAGGGAAAGCATAACTATGGGACAGGCCTCCCACTCTAGGACGCCCTCTACCCACCTGTCCTCTACCTTTAGCTGGCTGTGCAGGTGGAGTAGCAACTGGAGTGGAACCCATAGCCTGAGTACTCTAATGAAGTCCACCTCTCCGTAGACTAGGATAATTGGAATAACCCATGTAAGAATGCCATGCAAGAGGTGGACTAAAAGATGATTGTTCTATATGAATGCCCTGAGGTCTCTATCTAGCTAGAGCACTACAAGTAGCCTGAAGTGCCGACTGAACTGGCCGACTGACAAAGCCTGCGCCATGATGGGTCAGATATGAAGAGTAGAATTTCCCAAATCCTCTAGGACCTCGAGGCCTCTTGGCCTTCCTATCCTCCATCTCCTGACCCCGGATACGCTCTAACCTCCTAGCGATCTCCACAATCTGCTGAAATGTAGTATCGGTCTCCAACTCTCGTGCCATCCCAAGTCTGACACCATAACTGAGCCACTCGATAAGTTTATAGACTCTCACTAATAATAGAAACCAAATGGGGCGCATGACGAGATAGCTCACTAAATCTCATAGCATACTCGAACACGGTCATAGTCCCCTGTGGCAACTGCTAAAACTGCCATGCATCCCTGAGGGTCTGTAGGACGACTCCCTCAAAAATAGATCAGAAAACTAAGCCCAAGTGAGTGGTATTGTACAAGCTGGCCTACTCTCCTCATAAGCCTGCCACCACCTATATGACTACCCCGTCAGCTGGAAAGTAGTAAGGACAACCCCGCTTACCTCCATAACGCCCATAGTGCGAAGAATACGATGACACTTATCTAGAAAACCTGGCGCATCCTTAGAAACGACACCACTGAAAGTAGGGGAAAATACTTCTTGAACTTCTCAAGTATCTTATGCTCCTCCTCCGATGCCACTGGCCCAACTTTAGGCTGAACCATTATAACAGGCTGTACTGGCATAACACACATAACCTGATCAACATGGGCCCGCGGCTTGGAGTGTAGGCAGCAGGAGTCTGAGCTCCTCCCCAGCCTGTGAATTAGTTGGATCGACTGGGATCAATCCTACCCAAGCCAATGTGCCGAACATACTCAGAGAATGTGCCAAGGTCTCCTGAAAACCTGGGGTAGCAATAGGTCCCTTGGGTGCCTGCTCCTCAATCAAATCTACAGGTGGCTCCTTAGCTGCTGCTTTGGCAGGTGCTCTAGCTATAGCGCGTGCTCCTCATCGGCCTCTACCTAAGCCCCGGCTCGCAGCTCTAGCAGGGGCTGCGAGTGTCTATTAGGCTAATTTGGTAGTGCATGTCCTCACCATCTATGAGAGAATAGAAATATAAAGGTTCAAACTTCAAAATCAATAAATCCACAGGATAGGAATGAAATAAGTGGAATCTTCCTAATAGTTCTGTAGCCTCTCGTAGATAAGTACAGACATATCCCTACCAATCCACATGACTGTACTAAACTTGCTCGTGATTTATAGAACCTATAAACCTAAGGCTCTGATACCAACTTGTCATTACTCAAATCCCTACCTTAAGGATCCTGATGGCTCCTAGTCTCTATAACTAGGTAAGCTGATTACTTACCACAGTTAACCAGCTAGATATGTCATAATGAAAACATGGTTTAATAAATGCAGAAATAAAGTTGATACAAGCCTACGCGGCAATAATCACAACAAATTCCCCAAGACTAGGTAGTATAGAGTCATGAACTCTAGCTGAATACATACGAATATCTCAAAATAAAATACAATACTGTTCGGATAGAGAATCAACAATATAATTAAAAAGGAAAGGACTCTAAGAGATTGCGGCGATCGAGCAGCTCTACCTTGAATCATTGCGATCAAAGAAACTAACACTGTCTGGGTCCACAACCTCCAACACCTGGATCTACACAAAACGTGCAGAAGTGTAGTATGAGTACACCACAGTCAGTACCCAGTAAGTATCAGGACTAATCTCGATGGAGTAATGACGAGGTTCAAGTCAAGACGCTTACAAATCAAATAACCTGTGCAGACTATTAATATAAAGCTAACAACGGAAAGAAAAATATATAAATGGCACAAAGAGATATCACGGGATAAAACAGAAAAATAATCAAAGCACAGATAAGATACAGGTAAATGTAGTTGAGGAAAAACAACAACAGTTCTAATCAACAAACCATTCCAACACAGGCACCACACCTTATAACCACAAATCACAAATCTTGTACACATGACAACCCGTGCCCCCATTATCAATCACCCTCACATGGGCAAGACCTCGTACCACAACATAATCACAACCGCATAGAAAACTCATGTGCAAATATCACAATTCGCCAAAGCATAGTCACAGGCTCAAATTTACAATCCGCTTGGCATGGTCACAGGCTCAATATCAAAATCCGCCCGGCGTGGTCACATGCTACTAGTCCAAACCATATCGTAGAGAAAATAAATATACAAGAATACATGTACATAATCAATTAACATCAAGTTTCATACTCTTGGACTGGTATAAATGACATGTTACGGTGTATGCATGTGCAGGTGTGCTAGAACAACTCAAATCATCAAGTAATATCAAAGACATCGAGTAGTACATTGGGAACAACACAACAAATCACGTAATAATGCACGACACACACAAGAAAGTCAATAGCCGCCCGTATAGATCCGCCCTGACAATAACACAATAGACACCTAAATCACTCTGCCCTAACAATAAAACTATAGGCACCCGTATCACTCTGCCCTGACAATAACATAGTAGCCACTCGTATCGCTCCGTCCAGACAATATATCAATAGTCACGCGCATCGCTCTGCCCTGACAGTATATCAATAGCAACTTGTATCGCTCCACACAACCGATAACAGTTAAATGCCACCCTTATGCCGCGCATAACAACAATCAATCCACTTAACAAGTCCACATATGCCACAATATTGCCAAAAAAACAATACATAGCCCACGTCAACATATTTAACACATAGCCCACGGCTCAACAACAAAGTTTTCAAGAATATCAACTACAACACAATGGAACAGAGTGAATAAACTCAACAATGAAAGATATTCCATGAGTTAAAAACATCAATTAAGTGCATATAAATAACCTAAGAGTCCAAACCGGTCAAATGCCACGTATAAGTTAGTGTTCACGCTCGTCACCTCATGTATACGTCTTTCACACATTTCAAATAGTGCAATTAGACCAAATCCTATAGGAAAGTTCCCCCAATTAAAGTTAGGTACGATACTTACCTCAAATAAGCTAAACCAATACTCTAAGAAGCCCTTTCCATGTGAAACAACCTCCGGATGACTCGAATCTAGCCAAAATAACTTAATATCATAAATAAAAGCCATATGAAATAATTCAAGATAATAAAAATTCGTTCGTTAACTACAATCAGAAAGTCAACCCTGGGCTCGCACCTCGGAACCCAAAAAAACTGACAAATTCCCTATTATGATATGAGTCCAACCACACCAAAATCATTCAATTCCAACCTTAAATTGACCATCAAATCATCATTTTATATTTTAAAAAAGTTTACTTTTACTAATATCCCCAATTCTTCCAATTCAAATCATCAATCAAATACTAAACTCAAGGTTGGAATCATGAAATATAAACAAAGCCGAGTAAAAATACTTACCCCATTTCAAGTCCTGAAAATCCCCTCCAAAATCAAGCAAAACCAAGCTCTCAAAATCAAAATGTGATAAAATAACAAAAGCCCTCGAAATAGAGTACTATATAAGTTTGCATAGGGTCCTCTTCGCGATTGCAGGACCTACTTCGCGATCACGAAGAAAAAATCAAAAGCTGCCAAAATTCCTAATATGCGATGCGGTATGAAGCCCGCGAATCTGACCCCACAGCTAATCTAGCCTACACGAACGTGAAGCCACGTATGCAAATGCGAAAGCCAACCTCTAGCGCCCATCCAACTCTGCCTCTACGCGATCACGACAAAAGAGACGCGAACGCGGTGAACATCTCCTCTGAGGCTCGATGAACGTGACAAACATCTCATGAACGTGATGTGCAATTTCCTAGCCACCCAAAATACTATTTGCAATCGCGAATGTCTTTCCGCGATCGCAATGAACTATAGAACATCAGAAAAACTAGCAACTCCAAAACATGAAAAAATGGCCCGTAGCCCAATCGAACAAATCCTTGGACCCCAGGATCCCGTCCAAACACACCAACTAATCCAAACATAGCGCGGACCTACTTGAGGCCTCAAATCACACACAAAAAAAAAATCAAAACTATATATTGCACCTCAATTCAAGTCTAATGAACTAATGAACTTACAACTTTTAAAACTCACGTGGAACCATATCAAATCAACTCGGAATGACTTCAAATTTTGTATCCAAGTCCAAAATGACACAAAAAACCTGTACTAATTATCGGAACCATAATCTGCACCCAATATCAACAAAGTCATTTCTCAGTCAAACCTATCAACCTTCCAAACCTTCAACTATTCGACTTTCGCCAATTCAAGCCAAAAGTACCTAGGAGCCTCCAAATCCACTTCTGAACATACACCTATGTCCAAATAAACACCTTTCGAACCAAACAGAACCATCAAAACTCTAATTCGAGATCAAACACGAAAAAGCCAAACTTTGTCAACTCTTCCAACTTAAAGCTTCTAAAATGAGAATCATTCTTCCAAATCAATTTTGAATCACTCGGAAACCAAAACCAACCATGCACGCAAGTCATAATACATCATATGAAGCAATTTATGGCCTCAAACCACAAAACGGAATACAAATGATCAAAATGACCAGTCGGGTCGTTACATTGCCCTTCCCCTCAAAATGCACTACAGACCACCCACGATCCAACCCAAGCATCCATCGATGATCGCCCATATACCCAAGTCTCTGGTACCAACAAAAGCAACACTATATACACGGAAACCCTAATTCCATACACACCGCAACAAGCCCTATATACACCTGAACCCGCTGAAAAGGACCTGCTCATTAAGAACATGGTCGAAGAGCTGAAGAAGCTATCCGGAAGAGTCTAGAATGTCGAGGGAGGAAAAGGTATTGAAGGCTTGAACAATGAAGTTTTATGATTTCAACCTGGTGTAGAACTCGCTAAGGGTTACAAACCTCCAAAGTGCGAAATCTTTGATGGTACTGGTGATCCCAAAGCACACTTGAGAACGTATTGCAACAAGCTCGTGGGTGTGGGAAAAAATTGGCAAATTTGCATGAAGATGTTTAGAGAAGTCTTATGGAGATGCCTTGTTGTGTTGTATCAGTCAAAATCCAAAGAAGTGGTCTAGCTAGGTTAGTATGGCATCAGATTTTATAGACATGTTTAGATTCAATATAGAAAGCTTCGGATGTGTTTTACATTCAAAACCTCAAGAAGAAACGAAACCCACGAAAACCTTCCATGAATATGCTACCCACTGGAGATCTGAAGCCGCTAAGGTAAGGCCACCACTAGAGGAAGAACAGATGAATAAGTTCTTTTTGCGAGCTCACGATTCGCAGTACTATGAAAGGTATATGGTAATTGAAAACCATAAATTCTCTGACATCAATAAGATAGGATAAAAAATTGAAGAAGGTATCAAGAATGTATGTTCACCAATTTTGAAGCTTTACAGGCTACAAATAAAGTTTTGCAGTCGGGAGGAAACTCAAAGAAGAAAGAAGTGGGCGCCGTGATGGTAGCCCAAGAGCCAAAATCTCCACTCACCTATCAAACACCCCCCACAAGTATACCATCCCTCATCCCCAAAATACCATTATACTGCCACCACCTATCATACCTATAATACCCAGCCAGCATACTACCACTCACCCCCACGTGCCCGACAGAACTACCCTAAACCCCAATCCAACATTGACCGCAGACCACCAGGAAATGCATACCTCTCGCTAAACCGATAGCCCAATTGTATGAGAGGTTGAAAGCCACCGTGTACATCGGCCCTATCCCCGCAGTCATAATCGAAAATGCAGCTCAGTGGATCAACCCCAACAAAATCTATGCCTATCGCTCTGGCATGAAAGGGCATACCATTGAGGAATGTAGTATATTGAAGGATAAGATTCAAACGATGATCAATACCAAGGTAATACAGTTGAAAGAACCTACACCTAATGTCAACAATAATCCCCTTCCCGACCATACAGGGTGATAAAGTAAACATGATTGAGACTGATGAGGGATGGGACCAAGAAGGGTCCATCGATCTTATTCGGGAAGGAGACACTATTGCGGCATCCCCTGTAATGCCCTCACTAGTTGTGGTGAAAACCAAGGCACCAGTTGAAGTTGAAGTGTCTATACCTAGGCCACTATTCACTGTGATGGTAGATTCATTACCAGCTTATCACCCTAATTCTGTTCCATGCGAATATGTGGCAGAATCTAGAAGAAAGGTAAAGGCTAATGCAGAAGAAGAAGAAGGTGTCTCTCAAGGAGTGATTAGAATAGGGAGAGTGTACACACCAGAGAATCTTACCCTAGGAGGGACAAGTAAGGAAACTGCACCAAAACCACATGTTGTGGAAACAAGTATTGATGACCTATGGAGGGAAGTACAAGCAAAGTATAATTTTGTTGTCGATCACTTGAACAAAACCCCTGCTCATATATCCATGTTTTCGCTGCTAAATAATTCAGATGTGCACAAAAATGCCTTGATGAAGGTATTGAGTGATGCTTATGTGCTTGTTAGCATCACTAGCGGAGAAATGGCGAACATGGTGGGACAAATACTAGAAACACACAAGGTCACTTTCCATGAAGATGAGTTGCCACCAAAAGGTTTAAGTCATAACTGGGCATTGCATATTACTATGCAATATAAAGACAAGTTCATCACTCGGGTCCTGATCGATGGAGGTTCAAGTTTGAACATATGTCCTCTGACCACTTTGAGGAGTTTGGGTATAGGCATACCCGAAATAAGGCAAAGGAGCATGAACGTGAAGGCATTTGATGGATCACAGAGAGCCACAATTGGAGAAATTGATTTGAGTTTAAAGATAGGTCTGACTGTGTTTGATGTTGAGTTCAAGGTATTAGATATTTAACCCACTTACAACTTGCTGCTAGGATGGCAATGGATATATATGGATGGGGCAGTTGCTTCTACTTCGCACCAGGTTGTGAAATTCGAGTGGAATCACCAGGAGGTGGTCGTTTATGGAGATAGTAACAACCCTTCATGGAGATAGCAACAACCCTAGTTTACACCAGAGCTAGGCTGAGGTCTCGACCCTAAGCTTCAGGGATAATAGAACCAATACGGCCATGAACTAAGAACACCACCTTTAGTCTCGGGTATGAATACACCATGCAGGAATATCAGGACTGGTTGCCTTCATGGAATTATTTCTACTATACATTGCCTAAACCCATACCACCATTGTACCTGACATTCTGCAAGGCGGATATGATTTAGGGTTTTGAAGAAGATGAGATTCTAGCTAGTATGAGAAGTCTGTTCCTGGCCTAAGAAGATATGGATTGTAACGTGATTTTGGGAGAGGAAGAGGAGGATCTCACCATCTAGATGGCTGGAGATGGAGATGTCATAGAGAACTGGACTGTTACACCATCTGGGGCTTGTCGAGCACCTAGGTAGCATTGGTATTCTAGCATGATTTAAAAATTATTTTCTGGAATTTAAGAAATGCAATATTTTTATTTTGAAATAAGTACTGGAGACGTTGAGTTATGCTTGTTTTGACACAATTTAAGTTTTAAATTAATGCATTGTTTCCCTTCATTTATTTATGTTATTATCTTTGCATTTTTGGCCTAATTATTTCCTATCATGTTGACTGAACAACCATGACATGTAATGAGACAATGCAACACAATGTAAGTGATTTAGAGGAATGGGAGAAAGATGTAATACACGAGGAAATCATCAGGGAAGTAGAGGATTTTGAGAACAAACCCAAGAAGAATTTAGAGGAAATCGAAGCGGTTAACTTGGGGGATTCCAAAATAGTCAAAAAGACCCGTATTAGCATCCGCTGATCACCGTCAGACAGAGAAGAGTACATTAGATTTTTTAAAGAGTATGAGGATATCTTTGCCTGGCCCTATGACGACATGACAATGTTGAGCACATCCATAGTGGCCCATAAGCTACCTACCAACCCAATGTGTCCACCGGTGAAGCAGAAACTCAGGAAATTCAAGCCAGAACACGAGTTTGAAAATAGAAAAGAAGGCTACCAAACATATCAATTCCAAATTTCTTTGAGTGGTTGAGTATCCTACTGGTTAGCTAAAATTGTACCCGTATCGAAGAAAGATGGAAAGGTTAGGGTATGCGTTGACTATAGATATCTGAACCGAGCAAGTCGCAAGTACGATTTTCTACTACCACATATACATATCTTGATCGACAACAGCACCAAGCATGAGCTCCAATCATTTGTTGATTGTTTCGTTTGATATCACCAAATCTGGATGGATGAAAGAGACACAAAGAAAATGACCTTCATCATGCCATGGGGTGTGTATTTCTATAATATGACGTCGTTCAGTTTAAAGAATATCGGAGATACCTACTTGAGGGCCATGACCACCCTCTTTCATGATATGATCCATAGATAGAGGTTTATGTGGATGACGTCATCATCAAATCCAAGAAGAGTACAAATCACAGAGCATATGTGAGAAAGTTTTTGATTGTCTGTGAAAGTACCACTTGAACTTGAACCCTGCAAAATGTGCCGTCGGAGTCCTTGCTGGGAAACAACTAGGTTTCATCGTCACCCGTCGAGGAATAAAGCTAGATCCATCAAAGATCAAATCCATCCAAGATTTCTCACTGCCAAAAAAGAAGAAGGATGTGATGAGCTTCTTGGGCCGTCTCAACCACATTAGCCACTACACATTGTAGTCGACGGTAATATGTGAACCAATCTTCAATATGTTGAGAAAGGATGCTGCAACAAGATGGATTGAGGAATGTCAAAATTCTTTTGATAAAATCAAGGAGTATCTGTCCAAACCTCCTATGCTGGTCCCACCGGAGACCGGGAGACCTCTACTGTTGTACCTGTTCGTGTTGGACAGAGCATTTTGATGTATCTTGGGACAACATAACGAGATTAGGAGGAAAGAGAAAGCCATATACTATCTAAGTAAGAAGTTCACACCCTATGAAGCTCAGTATTCTTTATTGGAGCGTACTTGTTGTGCCCTGACATGGATAGCCCAGAAGCTGAGGCACTATTTCTGTGCATACACCACATATCTCATATCAAGAATGGACCCCTTAAAGTATATTTTTCAAAAATAGTTGCCTAATTGCAAGTTGGCAAAGTGGCAAATACAGCTAAATGAGTTCGATATCGTCTATTTGACTCAAAAAGAGATCAAGGGGCAAGCATTGGCCAATCACCTGACAGAGAATCGTTTGGGTGGAAAATACGAACCATTGAAGATGTATTTTCCCGAAGAAGATGTGTCATTCATAGGGGAGGATATCGCCGAAGCTTATGATGGTTGGAGATTATTGTTCGATGGGGCCGTAAATTTCAAAGGAGTAGGCATCGGAGCTATCCTGGTATTAAAAACCGGCCAACACTATCCGGTATCTACCAAGTTTAGGTTCCCATGGACCAGCAATATGGCAAAATATGAGGCTTGCATTCGACGACTTAGTTTAGCCATTGATATGAACATCCAGGAATTATTGGTGATCGGAGATTCAGACTTCTTGATCCATCAGTTACTCAGGGAATGAGCCACCAAGAATACCAAGATACTACCGTACTTACATTGCGTGCAAGGATTGATCAAGATATTTGCAAATATAGAATTCAAGCATGTTTCCCGGATTCAAAATGAGTTCGCGAACGCACTGGCCACATTATTTTCCATGATACAACATACAGATAAGAATTATATCGACCCCATCTCGATAGAGATCCACAAGCAACCCGCCTACTGTGCCTATGTTGAAGAAGAATTTGATGGGATTCCATGGTTTCACGAAGTCAGGGAGTATCTGGAAAAAGGAGAATACCCGAAAAATGCCACGCATACTCAAAAGCGCACATTTCAGAGACTAGCCAACTATTTGTTTTGGAGTGGGGGACTTTTATACAGAAGGACTCCTGATCTCGGGTTTGTTAAGATGTGTGGATGCCAAGGAAGCATCCAAACTTGTTGCGGAGGTACATGTTGGAACATACAGAGCTCATATAAAAGGATTTGTTCTAGCCAAAAAGATATTAAGACCGGGATACTTCTTGATGACTATGGAGACTGACTGCATTAGGTATGTACAGAAATGCCAGCAGTGCCAGGTACATGCCTACAAGTTCAACACAATGAACTCAATGTGACGAGTTCGCCTTGGCCTTTTGCCGCTTAGGGCATGGATATCATTGGCCTGATCGAGCCTATCACCTCCAACGGACATAGATTTATCCTGGTAGCCATTGATTACTTCACCGAATGGGTCGAAGTTGCCTCCTACAAAGCCGTAAAAAAGAAGGTCATAGCCGATTTTGTCCGAGATCATATTATCTGCCGATTCGGGGCGCCCGAGTCAATTATCACTCATATGCCTGTTGCACCCTATTTTGCGTAGGTCAAAACAAGATTCAACTAGTGGTTCTTTTAATATTGATAAAAGAGAGTCGTCACCTAATATTTAAGGTATATTCGGGAACCTATATGTTTTCTTATATTATTATCGTAATGGTCTGCCAACCAATGAGATTTGGTTAAGGGTTATAATTATTCCAAGGGGAAGGTATTAGGTTTCACTTAAAATCTACCTAAGGTAGCTCCTTAAACTTTAGGCTAGGTTCGGCGAAAGAACTATGCATACTATACTTAGGTGCCTAAAGTCTGTTGATTATTCTAAGTCTTATTAAAAATCTATTATTTTAAAAAGAGGGTTGTGTATGTACTTTTAGGAAAGAGGAGTTATAGATTTTAAGGTTTTATTATCTATGAAAATTGGAGATGTTTGTGTTTTCAAAATTGGGAAGCAGAATTTCGTGAAGGGATTTCTACATTTTGAAAGGAGTTTGTATGCTTTATCTTTAGAAAAAATACGGCTATTCATGTAATTTAGTGGAATAAAAGACCATAGAGAATATATCACGAGTTGGTATGGTTATACCTTTTCTTTATAGTCGATTTCAATTGAAGCTGTATTTTCTATGTTTGGTTTTGTTTTCTTGAAAATCAGCCTTATAAACATCCTTTCGATTATGATCTTTCAAAGAAAGGTCGTTTTGCTTTTCAAATCTGTTCAAACGCAAAGCTTTATTGAAAATGGTAAGTGATAACAAAACAAAGTCTTTATTTGTTAACAAAGTACGTGATCGAAGCATTGAAGTGTTACAGTGAACATGATTTTAAACTTGGATTCTCCTTTTTGTTTACCTATGGGCCTTGTTTTCCTATGTTCCTAAAACAATCAAAAATACCAAAAGTATTCAATAATAATGTTAGTGTCAGACATATACACAGGATAAACAACTAACTTCATCGTCTAAAAATGAGTAGGAAAAAGGAATTGGACTATCGATATTGGGCTAGTGGACCAGGCCCAGTAGATCTACAAGTAGCAGCAGATTTCATGGAGCGGGAAAGGCATCCCAGATTGGAACTTGGGACTAAGTTCCAAAGGACTCGACATGACCAGTTCAAACATGCACACAAAAGAAATAAAAGATAATTAGTAAAATAATTATGAGGCACAACAAAATAAATCTCAACAAGTAAACAAGATTAAAGAATACAGTGCAATCAATTTCATTTGTGTTAATCCTTGAAGGATTAATAAGAGTCAATGACTAAAGTCTTAGAGTAAAACCTTATTTATTGACAAGATACCTTTGGATCCCTGGCACTTCAGAGCTCACAAGGGTCTCATGGACCGTGAGCGGTGCTTGTGTTTGGGAAGGACATCTTAACCACAAACCAGGTTTCATCCTAAATACCTAATCATTTACACTTACTCTTCCTTAAAGGTTTAAAGACAAGTGAGGTGTTCACTTAGTAATTAATGTGAGAGTAGCAGTAGACCCAAAGGTGCAAATACACAGACTTCTGACATAAGCGATAGAGATCATTATCCTTAGAGTGTGAGAATATGAGCAGTTCAGAATTTAAGAACCCAAAACATGAAGGGAGAATACTTGCACATGGACTTATGTAATCCAATAATATCAATGACCTTAAATTTAGTTATACCATGTGTCAAAACAACTAGGAAGGCAATCACACAGATGTAAGGACACAGAGAGTTAGTGACAAACTATCAGTAAACCATTTTAAGTTCAGAAGTACTTAGTTAAATGATATAAGCATTGGTAAGTGACAGGAAAAGACCTATACATTAGTTTCATTTGTCCTACTGGGGTACAATATTTCCAGGATCTTTAACTAGGTTCAGAATACTTTAACATGCATTTAAGTAATCTCCGGAACAATCAAAGTAAGTATATACATAATTGAGACCTTATTCTACTAATCACATGTACTAACAACCTTGTTTAGGCTTCCTAAAGATAATAACAACCAGTAGAGACATCAAAGTAGGTAGGAGGGTCAGTTTTAGCCTGGTTCATTCCTAATAGCTTAATATCTAGTCTATATGGTTCTCAAACAATTTTAGATTCACAATTAATATTCACACAGACAAAGATATCAACCAGATACGGAATAGTGGATAAGGATGGCCAGTTTAACAGGATTAACAAGTATTAATGAGTTTACTTAAGCGTATAAGTGATTAGGTTACACCAGTAGATTTCCATTTCAGATCCTATGTTACTCAAGGTGTTAAGTTATTAAAGCATACGGGGTTCAACTTTCATAGCAGTTTTCAAATAAAGAATAAAGTAATTTAGGCATGAAATTTTCTCAAATGACAAACAGGTAAAGGTTCATGAGCATCACTAGACAAGAAAAAGTGTAATGAACGCTAGTATTGAGGTTAATAAGAGTTATTTAAATAACATACAATGAGGTTCTAGGCAGTCAATGCTATAGAGTTCACATAATAGGTACGGCTTTAAACTATTCAGCTAAGATCATTAAGTCAAATGTAAAACTGAACTATGGTGAGAATTACTTTCCTTGGATCAAAAACATTATGGTATAACTTCACTAATGCAAGGATCAGTACAACATAATGTAACAAATATGAAAGGTCTAAAGCATAGTTCAACTAAGTTAACTAAACATAGTTGTAACAATTATCTAACTGACAGAGCATACATAATATTAACTTCAGGCCTAGTTCAACTCATTATCAAGAGTTTCAACAAGTTTTGTTCAGCAGGGTATCAATCATAAAGAAGGCATTTGTCATTTATCTAAATTATGGGAAATGAAGTTCATTTACGGTACAAATTGATCAGCAATATTAACACTATCATATTTTATTAGGAGATAATTAACTAAATCGGTAAGAAGGTAGTTGAAGAAGAATCAAGAGGATCTTACGGAAAATAGTGGACAATCATAGGCAGTTGCACGAGAAACTATCATTTGCCTTACTAGGTTACGGCACAAATATAAGAACATCTACTGGGGCAACACCATACATGTTGGTATATGAGACAGAAGATATGATACCTGCAGAGGTCGAGATATTATTTTTGAGAGTCATTTAGGAAGCCAAACTAGATGACGCATAATGGATATGTGTCAGGCAAGAACAACTCCTGCTCATCGACGAAAATAGAATGGAAGCAGTATTTCATGGTCAGCTATATCAAAATAGGATGGCTAACGCGTTCAACAGAAAGGTGAAACCTCAGAAATTTATGCAGGGGAAGCTGGTTTTAAAAAAGATATTCCCTCATCAAGATGAGGCCAAAGGAAAATTCACCTCGAACTGGCTGCTTGAGGCATAGTATAATTTGACCTATAGAGCCTGCCGCATCAAACAAACATCGTTTCGTCCTGGTAGCCATTGACTACTTCACCAAATAGGTCGAAGCTTCAACATACAAGACTGTCACGAAAAAAGTAGTGGCAGAAGAAAGTAGTGGTAGATTTTTCTATGACAAATATCTATAGATTTGAGATCCAAAAGTTAATCATAACTAAAAATGCAGCCAAACTCAAGAGCGATCTCATGGGGGAGATTTGCAAGAAGGTCAAAATCATTCACCGTAATGCCCCATCCTACAGGCCACAGATTTCTCTTTGTTGTGCTCAAAACTGACCATTTCAACAAAACATTCATCATCCATGTCATCAAGAGTTGGACTTCTCACATGCCGAGGATTTCGTTTTTCGTGAATCGGAGTTGTTTCATCTCCTACATTGCGAGTTTCACTAGTTAAATCATCACACTGAAACATATCCTCACGCTCTTTGTTTTTTCCAACATTGTGAGAGTTGTTCACATTAGCTGCCATATATGATTTTTCTTTTACTAAAGAAAGGTGTCAAACTGTGTTAGTAACAAATGAATGGATCAATGTAATAACACAATTGTCTATGCCCGACGGTGGGCGCCAAATTATTTTTTCGTAAAACGACAGTTAAATTTGTAACGTAGTTTATAGACACATGAATTAATTTGATCCAAGAATATAAAATAATCAAGAATAGAGATAAGTTAATTAAAATTAGAAGAAAACACTATCCTGATTATGGGCTAAACTTCTTCGAGAGCGGTAACAAGAGCAATATGAAGAACAAAAAGAGAATGTTGTAAAATAGAATCAGAGAAGATTTTGGCTTTTGTGTATTGATGATTTTTCGTGCCCCCCAATGAATACAAATTCTCCTATTTATAGCCCAATTCAAGGAGACAAGATTCCCAAATCAAGCTATTCTTTAATATGAATAAAACCCTTTTTGATGGTTGCATAACTATTCAACATTAATACAGAGATTCTTTATACCGGCTGCTCATTGAATCCTGTCTTTTTCATCTAATGTCTTCCTTTCAAATCTTCGTTACCGGTTCCAATGCTTTCGGAACTTATTCAGCGCCAGTCACATATTTGTAACAAGTGATATTTATTTGCTGACTCATATCTTACCTGTCTTTACTTCCATGTGTCAACTCGTCGAACATCACCTGTCGTTTATTAATTTTACCCCATACAAGTAGTACTATAGAGTTGTTGTCACTAGAAGTGCAATTCTGTATAAATGGAGATTTATCTTGATTTCATAGAAGACACTCAATCTTACCCTTTGTTCAGGTGTTACCTGATCTTGGTATGCAGTTTCAATCCCAAATATCAGAGATAGGTTTTCAGGTAACTCAAAATCATCAAGAGTAGCTAGTTTCTTCTCAAACTCGGCATCACCGCTCGATGTACTCACATCCATAACATAGTCCATTGCATGTGTAATGGAGAAATTAATTAAAATAGCAAATAATCAAAAGACATATACAATACACTACAGAAATCTAAAAAAAGACTACATGTTATAGGTACTACGGTAGACAAATGTATGTAATGTGTATTAAACTTGTATATAACTTTATTTTCATGTATAAACTTTGTATGAGAAATGTGCGTACATGTATTTTTTATTTATTTCAAATACTAATAATGGCAACAATACCTCCTAGGTTTTCATTGCCACTTGACTCCATAGGTTCAACTTCTTCTTGATTAGGCTCTTTAAGTGAAACAGCGTTATCACTAATTCTATGACTTTGCTCGGTGTCTTATTCGACATGAACATCTACATCCATATACACACAGTACACTAACATGCAGAATAAAAATTTATGAAGTAAACATGAGATATATCAAAAATAGAGTGCACAAATAAAAAAGGCTACAAATATTGAAAACTTTGCCATTTCAAGTACAGTACCTCCTTGGTTTGCGTTTCCACTTGACTCCATCTGTTCAACTTCATCTAGTATTGCCTCTTTAAAAGAGTCACCATCCAATTTTTGACTGAGTCGTAACTAGAACTTGGTGCCTTAATTTGACAGAGAGAACTTTTATAACATTTTCTTTTTATTCTATCAATTAGGTCAACATGTAAAACAAACAAAAAAATATCTTTCTGTAATTTTTAGAAAAACGTATTCTGAAACATTTTGCATCATCCAATTTTACAAATAAAATATCAAATAAAGCAATATAGCACCTGAACTCTAAATGTTTGACTCAACTATGTCTATGAAGCCTCCAAAGAGTGCAGATGGATAGATTGAGACACAACTCTCCAATTACATACGATTTGATAGGTCGTTTTGAATACTAGCTCCATTTTTCATGATATAAAACCTTTCATAGTATTATTTGATGATTTATAAATTGCGTGCATTCTCCATGTTAATTTTTGAAAAGTCTAAATGTGAATTGTTTTTAAAAATTAATTTTTGAACTTGAAAATGGCTAGAGTGGACCACAGTCAATATTATTGGTAAACGACCTCGGATCGGTGTTATGACCATTTCGGTAGGTTCGTATGATGATTTTGGACTTGTACACATATTTGGTCGTAATCCCGGGTGACCCAAGGCCCTTTCAGTGCTTAATGTGAAAATTAAAAATTTGAAGTATGAACTTTGAAGTTCTTTGAGTTTTGATGTTTCATTCTTGAATTTAGATATTATTTCGATAATTTGAGCTTACGAGCGAGTTTATATGATGTTATTATACTTGTGTGGATGTTCAAATTGGATCCCGAAGTGCTTAGGTGAGTTTTGGATGAGTTTCAGACTATTTTAGCAAGGCTGGAATTTGCTGGTGCTACAGACCTCACATTTGTGAGGGTCTATTTACAAATGCGAGCCCTCGCATTTGCGATGCTGGGTAGGGGGGCAGCTTCGCATTTGTGAAGCACTGGTCCGTTTTACAAGGTGGTGGAATTCGCAATTGTGAGAATCATGTCGCAATTGCGACACTGGAGAATAGAGGGACAACTTCGCATTTGCGAAGCTTTTTCACTTTTGTGAGGGGCTGGTCCTTCGCAATTGCGAAGGTTCTCTAGCATTTGTGACATTAGAGGGGCTCAAGCGTTGCTCGCATTTTCGATAAGGGGTTTGCTTTTGCGAACATCATAATTGTGAATAGAAGATTGCAATTGCGATACCTGCAGATAGGTAAAAGGGTGAGATTTCATGACTTAGCTCATTTACTCCATCTTTAAGACCTAGACTCTATAGAGAGGCAATTTTGGAGAGCATCTTCTTCCTAACTTTAAAGGTTAGTAACTTTAACTTGTTTTTTGTTCCATTCCCTATTACTTTTTCATGAATTTTCATTATTAATATTTAAGATTTTATAGAGTAAAAATAGGGGTTTGAGTAGAAATTTAGGATTTTATAAATTTGAGATTTAGACCTCAACCTGAGGTTGAATCTCGAAATGAATCATATATTTGTACTCGGGGGTGAATGGATAATCGGGATTTGATCTTAATCTTGGATTTTGACCACATGGGCCTCGGTTGACTTGACCTTTTGTCGACTTTTTCAAATATGATAAAGATCGAACCTTTTTTATACTAAGGTAGTTCCTAAATCTTGTTTTGATTATTTGAGTAATATTTGACTAGATTCGGGTGGTTTGGAGGCTTGTTCTAAAGGGAAAGCCGTCTTGGATTGTTGATCTTGTTTCGAAAAGAGGTAAGTGTCTTGGTAACTTTGATTTGAGGGAATTTGAGTGCAATTGATTCTATTTGCTACGTGATCTATGTGTGGGGATGACGTATATGCAAGGTGACGAGTGTATATGCATTGTCCATGTATTAGCGTTGCTTGTACCATGTTAATTTATGTATTATGTCTTCCATCCCCTAGATAGATTGATAAACTCTTTGATTTCTCTTATCCATGTTATTATCTATGTTGAGATTATTGAGATATTAGGCGTTAAGACTATTGAATTATTGATTTAGTTATTAGTGCACATATGTTGGTAATTCTCATATGGTGAGTTATGTTCAATATTATCCTTGATGTTGTTTATGATTCCCACCGTGCTTGGTACTGCGTTATGCTTGATGCTTGGTGAGGAAGAGTGAATTGCACGAAGGTTGGTTCCATACTTGTGAGGAAGAGTGATTATGCACGAAGGGATTACATTGGGTCGGTTGTACTTATACTACAGTTCTGCACTTCTGGTGTAGATTTGGACATTGGTACTAGCGGAGTCCCGAGAGATGCTTAGTGGATACCAGATTCGAGGTAGAGAGCTGCATACCGTTCGTAGGCCTTAGAGTCATTTTTCCATTCTTTTATATTGTTTCTTTTACCAGACAATATTATATTTCTTTCAAGATAATATATTTAATAAACTCTAGTAGCTCATGTACTTGTGACTCCACGTCTTAAGATGGTTGATCATAAGCATTGATCTTTAGACTTATTATTTACGCTTTTGAGTAATTTTTACTATATATTATCATTTTTGCTGTTAACCATTAGTCTCATTCCTTTCGTATTTATTGTATGTGTTGACTTGCCTAACAAGCGGTATTAGGTGATATCACAACCCCGAGGTTGGGATTATGGATTGTGACAAGTTGGTATCGGAGCTCTAGGTTGCATAGGTTTCACGAGTCATGAGAAAGCTTGGTAGTGTCTTGAGAATTGGTATGGAGACGTCTATACATATCTTCTAGAGGCTATAAAGCTTTAGAAAACTTCACTTTATTTCTTTCTCTATCGTACGGCTTTGTTCTAGCATAAAGCTTGAATCTTTCTTCTCTTATTCTCTCATAGATGGTGAGGACACGTGCTTCACCCGTAGCCAATCAAGAGCCAAAGCCCAAGATTATAGCTACTACTAGGGATAGGGGACGAGGCTGGAAAAAGGGCAGAGGCTAAGCTCAGCCTAGAGCATGCGCAACGGCACCTGTAGTTAAGTCTCAAAAATCTCAAGATGATGAGGTTCTAGACCAGGTTGAGCTAGTAGGACCGGCTCAAGCCCCAGAGGTGTTCATTACTACCCCAGTGCTTCAGTACGCCTTAGTCCGCATGGTCGTCTTTATGGAGAGTATGGCTTACAAAAGTGATAGGCCTGAGGCTCTCCCATGTCACTTGGTCGCATTGAAACTCCCCTAAATACCACTCGTAGCTTTCGTGGTACCCAAACCTGTCGAACGTCTGGTCGAGGCTCACCCACCCGTCCTCGATACTTCTGAGACTTCTGCTATTGGTAAGACCTAGAGCATCCAAGAACCGATAGTCGGGCATAGTAACTGGCAGCACTGGATTTGTTCCGTTGAATGGAAGCTCCGTAAAAATTGTGACTTCCTCCAATGTCGGTACCAGCTCACATTCGGCAAATTTGAACACCACTTTGGCCGGGTCGCAAAATTCTATCAACAAGCGAGTTAGTACCTGTCTCCTCGGATGTTCATCAATGCAGTTAATGCCCCTAGGTGCGTCCAAACTTCATCTCCATGTTCCCGACAAATATTCTTCCACCATTGTTTCGGCTTAAGTGGTGCTCCCATTACCATACTAATTTCAGGGATGTTTTGGTTGATCTCCATTTCCTGAGGTGGGTATAAGAAATATATTTGGGTAAGTGTTTGCTTCGGATCCATAAGTGTCTTGTCATGTTTGTCCGTCTTTCAACAGAAATTATGTCGTTGGGTGCATGACCCGTTGACATCAGGGTGGTTGTCCTAATTGTGTGTTGGTACCTGGGACCAACTCACCTAGGGTTTATGCAGTATGGCCTATTTTACTAGACTAGAGTGTTTCCTACCTTTTGAATTGGACTGAGAACTGCGAGAAGTTATATTAGTTGACCCGACAAAGCCATTCTATGAAACTAGAGAATTTTGGAAAGAAGGTTCGGTGGGGTGTAAAAGACAACCCTTGCGTGCCATTATGTGTGATAGTATATGGCCAAGACTCGATCGGAAGAGATGTGATGACAGTATATGTAAATAAGTAACAAGCAAGGGTGTATCAACAATATAGCAGAGTGATCATGGAGAACAGATAACTGTAAAGAGCAAATAAGGCATGTAAGCATGTAATTGCAATTTCGATAATAATCAAAGCAAAGTATAAATAAATCTAGAGGCCAAATTAGTCTAAATATGCTAAGGTCAGAACCTAAGTGTGACGTCCCCAGCAGAGTCGCTATGTTGTTGCACCCTATTTTCCACTAGTCAAGACACGATTCAACTTGTGGTTTCTTTGTTATTGATGAAAGAGAGTTGTCACCTAATATTTAAAGGTATACTAGGATACCTATTTAATTACTAAATCATGTTATTTATTTTTCTTCTAACCAGTGAGATTATGGATAAGGGTTCTTGTTCTTCTAAGGGAAAGGTGTTAGGCACCCCTTAAAATCTACCTGAGGCAGCACCATATGATTTAGACTAAGTTTGGAATCAATTATTTGTAAAAAGCATTGATTAATAATAAGGAAGATGTCTTACTGTACACCTAAGGATGATATTGACAGAAGGGATACAGAGTCTTAAAGGGATAGGAATTTATGAAAGGATTCATAAGAAATGTTAAAAGAGTCTTGAAATTAGTACATAAGTGGTCTAAATTTTATAAGTTTATAAAGAGATTGAGTTATGAAAACACTTTAATTTTGGGGATGGTTATTTACATAATGATGAAAGGTTGTTTGATAAAAAGTATATCTAAGATTTACCTTAGATTCGAAGGATTTTCAAAGAAAAGGCCATTCGTTGGAAATTCCTTAAAGCGACGATCTTCTGAAGTTCTGATTTTTCTTTTGAGAAACGAAAGTTGAAGTCTGGTTTTTCCTTTTAGAATAGAGCTTCTTTTCACAAAGTTTAGTATTTCAAAATCTTTTCAAGAAGAGAAGGGTGAGTGAAAAACATAGCATTTATCGAGCAGATTACAACTTGTGAACTAAAGACCTATTGTTAGCTAATTTTTCCCCTTTTAATCCTATATTGCCTAAGGCTTTCCTAAGTTCATACAATATTAATGCATAAAGAAAGAAAAGAGAGCATGTGCTCTAATATATGAGTGTTATATACATGAGAGATAAAACAACAATAAAGACATAACAGTTAAAACTAAAACATTAAACTAGTAGAGGCGGTAAACTAAATTAACAAGGCAGTACTAATAATAAAAAGAGTTGAGGGATAAAGGACTGGACTCAGGGATTGGGCCTCCAGAAGATAGTCCCAGCAGTAAAGGAGATCGAACACAGCTGACTTCGGACCTCTGGACGCGGTGCAATAGAGCTGGAATTGGGCCTGAGTTCATCAAGAACTCAGAGGCTCAAACAGATGTACATGTGAAAGATAAGAAAGTCATTAGATATATATACATATTCCAGCAGCAGAACACTTCAATGTAGGGGAAAAATACATAAACAATTAATTAAATCAAGGAAAATATTGATATGGTAGAGGAAATTACATATTAATGTGGTGGCTTTACTCAGCAAATAATTCACATTGGAACCCTTTCGTTGTCATTAAACACTAAACCCTTAAAGAACTCAATGTGTCAATGAATTAAGAGCTAAGGACCACTCAAGGTCAAAGCTCCCTTTGGATCCTCCGACACTTCAAAGTTCCCAAGGGACTCAAATCCCAGGGCAATGCTTGTGGCGGAGAGGGTAGCCCAACCTAAAGTCGAACTCCACTCTCAAATACCCTTAATCACTAACGACATGTTTTCCTTATGGGGTTAAGTATCAATGAGGCCCTTCCAATGAGAACTAAATACTAAAGTACTTCCTACCACAAAATATATTCTTTTCTCTTAATAATATAATACAAGAGAATACATACTACTATGATACTAAATAGGGAAAACATATCAAGGAAAACTAAAGGGAGAGGGGCTGGCGTAATATGACTAAGACATAGCATATTCAAACTGGCATTGATAATATCACTTGGAAACTTAAATACATCAAGGCAGATTCAAACCAACAGTCATAGTCAATAGCTGTTTCAGAGATATAATCAAGGTCATGGGTCTGAATTCTTATCATGATTACACACTCACAGATTTAAATATAGTATCCCTAAGGTATCAACAGGATTGTGCTTCTAGTAGTATCAGCCAGTTATCATGTTCAAACAATATCAACAAAGGGACTTCAACAGGGTTTGAGAGTCAAATCTAGTTTTAGATCAACAGTAGGAAGAAAGACCAAGCATGGTTCAAAATAGAGTATGGTGTTGCAGAATTAAGCAAACGCTAGCAACATTCAGTCAACTGCTTATGGGCAGAATAAATGAGGTAGTGACCTCAAACTAGTATAGGAACTTTACACATTACAGAATCAAACTGATCAGGCAAGTGGAGAGAGGAGATGAAAACATTGTGTCAAACAAGTCCAAACTCAACATGAACCTAGCTCATCATACAGGTATGAAGTAATCATGCTTCAATTCCATCATTTGTTTTTTGCAGTAGGCCTAAATCATTTCTTTATGAAAGATAAACTAACTATAGATACATGCAGGCTTTCGAAAAATCCCTAGGCGTTCAAAGACTAAGGACAGGGATGTATTGCACATGTGTATGAAGATCTCAACTGATTATAGAACAGACAAACTTAGTTAAGCAACAATTACTAGTTGACTTTATCTATACAAATCATGTCTTACACTAAAAGAGGAAAATAGTTAATCTTAGAGAATATATATGCAGCAAAGATTCATGAGGAAGGAACAGCTAGATGTAAGTAAGATAGTGTTCCTATGCATGCAATAGTTGAACATGATCATTGGAAAGTCCTAGTGACAGCTCAGATATCACTTTTAGAATTAATAAGTATAGATGCAGAGAAGAAAGCATCTAGGCACTCACACCCCTTCAACTCAATTAAGTGACATGGACAGATGGTATATCAGTTAAGATTACCACATAATGAACTTGACTACAAACATATAGAATGCAAGGAAATGATATGCTGAGGTGGACATTATAACAGTATTATTAGTGGAATGGAAATATGAACATGATTGGCTTATCAATGATAGTAATCAAATAGAATAAAGACCATAGTGCTAATTCAAAAGCAGTTTTAACAAACATAGACAGACAAGAAAGTTCTTGAACATTGTAAGTTCAAACTTAAGGTTAAAGGACAAGGATACAAGTCTTGAACAAATTCAGATTTTAATAGCTACCAAATAACACATTTAGCTTTTAGAACTCATAAAATTACAGAAGTGCAATAAAACAAGAATAAGCTCATTATGAGTCACTGAGAACTATGAAGTTTACATTGAACATAAACATATAATAATTTAGGCATAGAGGCTGTAAGAAAGCTCTGAACAAAGATCAATAATTATTATTCAACTAATAGATTATCACTTAGGAATTACAACAGAATAGGCTGCTTGTAAGGGATTATTAATTCTAGCAAAACATGATTATCAAAACAAGTCCAACACACACAGTATTATTATAATCTCAAGTACTTAACATTAGCATATCTAAATCATTTAGAGAGGCGAACAAAAGAAAAGAGAAAGAAAGGTGCTGACCTTCTCAAGGGCAGCAGAGCAAATGAATTCCCTTTTATTGCTCAAAGATCCCAGGAAACTTTCAAACTTGAACCAGTAAAGAACTCAGAAAAAGAGAGAAAAACAATAAGAGACCTAATTATCAGTAAACTTAATTCTTAGTGTTTTGGTTGTTTGTTGGTAAGAACATTAAAGACCCCTTTTTATAGTAGAATTCAATGCTCTAAGGCTTCATGAATTCAAACCAGTAGTGGGGCTCGAGTGAAAATCAGAACATAGAGGGTGGAATCAGTAATGTTTTTACTTGAGTACTAGAGTGGAGTGAATCATTGAACGTTGAGGCATAAGAAACCATCGGTCAAAACCCTAATACCCAGAGGTCATTGAATTTGATATCTAGGTGTCGAATATTAATGATGAAGCCAGCTAACACCTCCTGCTCGCTTTAATTTAAAAGAACTAAAGACGAAACAGGCGAGTTTGAATTTTCACCTTTGAGGTCTGATTTTCTCGACTAGGGTTTTGAATCTGAAAGGCGAAAACAGAAAGAACGACGGAACTGGGAGTGCAGGAACAAAAGGAATAGCCATGCATGCCATGGATTTGAAAGATCAATGATGATTTGAAATTTCATCTCTAAGATTAAAGTTCGAATTTTGGGAGATTTGATTTGGTGATAAAATAGGTAAAAGTCCAACGGGAATCCTGGATATGGAAGACATATGAGATGATTTAAGGTCGACCTTGCACCAATTTGTGCAAGGTTTGTGGATTGATAGGGGTTTAGGGAAGACGAGAGAAAGAGAGAAGAATAGGAAAGAAAGGCGGTTGGGTGAGGTGAAATGAGTTAGGGTTTTGGGTGTGAGACCGGTTCATCTCTGAGTTAAACAGGAGGAAGGGGGGAAGATATGGGCCGTTGGATCATTTGATCAACGGCCCTGATAAAATCGTGGCGTTACACATTAAAAGAAATCAATTTTGGAAAATACGGGGACCGTTGGATCTGTGTGATCAAACGTTTGAGATAATTCTGATAATGGGTTAGGATTTAAATGGGAAATAGGGAATAATTTGACCGTTGATGGTTTGAATCAACGGTTCAGATTGCTTGTGTTTGTTTTGTGAGTGAGATCAAGGGATGACTTGTTAAGTCATAATTGGTTGAGAGGTAATGGCAAGGATTGCCAAGTTGGAAGGGGATGGGGTGCTTGGACTGGGTTGTTCCGATTTGGGCTTGGTATTAGGGCCAAAATTAATTTAAAGAATAGCCACTTTGTGCTATGTTAAGGAATTATAATTGTAGCCTGTTAGTTTTAAAAAATCCCTTTTAAAATCAATTTAAATAAACTTAAAAATTTCAATAAAATATGGTGAAATTATAATTACGATATGTTACTAATTATTTTATCTATAAATGACACATATTTTAAATTGTAGCACTAATTTCAAAATATTAATAGAGTAGCATAATTTTGGAAAATAAGGAATAATTTTGTCAAATTATAAAACCTATGTAATGTACATACAAAAGTTATTTTATGATAGTAAACAAATTTGTAATTACACAATATTAGTACTATGTGACTAATTTTTAAACTGATACTTAATTAATTTATAGATATTCATTACTAGAAAAATACCTTTAAAGCAATTATTGTAAATTGTTAAGCGTGAATAAATTAATTTTAAAAGGGAGGGTTAAAATTGACCGTCAATAGCGAGAATCATGTCGCAATTGCGACACTGGAGAGTAGAGGGACAACTTCGCATTATCGAAGCTTTGTTCACTTTTGCGAGGGGCTGGTCCTTCGCAATTGCGAAGGATCTGTCGCATTTGTGACATTATAGGGGCTCAGGCATTATTCGCATTTGCGATAAGTGGTTTGCTTTTGCGAACATCACAATTGCAAACAAGTGTTTGCAATTGCGATACCTGCAGGTTGGTAAATGGCTTGGATTTCGGGACTTAGTTAATTTTACTCCATCTTTGAGAACTAGACTCCACATAGAGGCAATTTTGGAGAGCAATTTCTTCCTAACTTCATAGGTCGATAACTTCAACTTGTTTTCTTTCAATTCCTATTACTTTTTCATGGATTTTCATTATTAAATCTAAGATTTCATATAGTAGAAATAGGGGTTTTGGGTAGATTTAGAATTTTGTAAACTTGAGAGTGAGACCTTAAATTCAAGTCGGATCTCGAAATAGATCACCATGCGGGCTCGGGTTGACCTTTTAAAATATGATAAAGATCTAACCTTTTCTGTACTAGGATAGTTCCTAAAGCTTGTTTTGATTTATTTGAGTAATATTTGACTAGATTTGGGTGGTTTGGAGGCTTGTTCTAAAGGGAAAACAGTGTTGGATTGTTGATCTTGTTATGAAAAGAGGTAGGTGTCTTGGTTAACCTTGATTTAAAGGAATTTTGGTGTAATTGAGTCTATTTTCTATATGATTTATGTGCAGGGGCGGCATATATCCAAGATGACGAGTGTCTAGTTCACCATGGGATAAGCGTGTGGGTAGTGTTAGCTGTATTTGTACCATATTACTTTATGTATTATGTCTTCCACGCCCTAGATAGATTATTAAACTCTTCATTTTCTCTTATCCATGTATTATATATGTTGAGCTTTTTTTAGATATTTGGCGTTAAACTAATCAATTATTGATTTGGTTATTGATGCACATATGTTGGTAAATTCTCATATGGTGAGTTATGTTCAAATATTATCCTTGATGTTGTTTATTCTTCCCACCTTGCTTGGTACTGCATTATGCTTGATGCTTGGTGAGGAAGAGAGAATTGCACGAAGGGTATTTCCGTGCTTGTGAGGAAGAGCGTTTGTGCATGAAGGATGTTTTCGTGCTTTCTTCATACATCAATGTCATTGCACGAATGATGTTACCGTGCTTGAGAGAAGGTGAGGATAAGCACGAAGGGTGTTTTTGTGTTAGCTCTTATATCATGTTGTGAGGATGAGAGCAAAAACGCAAAGGGTGATACCGTGCCGTTTATTGATATTGTTAATCCTTATTTTGCTATTCGTATAGAGTACTTGGCTATGTTACGTCGTATTTATCTTTAAAAGGTATGTACAAAGTTGTTTGTAGAAGCATAAGTTGTGGTTTACTTCAGTTGTACTTTCCTTTACTTTCTCGTTCTACATCCTTGTACTTACATAGTTGCTGGCTCATTCACATGTTGTTATTTTCTCATCTTACTTGATAATTTATTTTACATCTCGTTATTTAACTACATAGGTTAATATGTAGGTGTCTTATCTTAGTCGGTTAGGCTCGACATATACGGAGTGGATTTGGTCGGTTGTACTTATACCATATTTCTGTATTTTTTGTGCAGATTCGGACATGGTACCAGCGAAGTCCCGAGAGGTAGTTAGCGGCTACTAGATAGATGACTCGAGGTAGAGCTGCATACCGTTCGTAGGCCTCAGAGTCATCTTTCCATTTCTTCTGTACTGTTTCTTTTATTGGACAATATTGTATTTAATTCAAGATAATGTATTTAGTAAACTCTAGTAACTCATGTACTCGTGACTCTACGTCTTGGGATGGTTGATCGTCAGTGTTGATCTTTAGTCTTATTATTTATGCTTTTGAGTTATTTTTACTATATATTATCATTTTTGCTTTTTACCGTTAGTCTCATTTCTTTCGTATTTATTGTTATGTGTTGGCTTGCCTAGCAAATGGTATTAAACACCACTAAAACCTCATAGGTTGGGATTTTGGGTCATGACAGGTTAAATCTCATCTAAAATAAATAAAAGTAAAGACTGAAGCCAAAGGCTTCAAACTCTATGGTCTGAAATGGAACTCACCAAGAATCTGTTGGAATGAGAGAAGCACCTAACTCGTTGCTTGCTCGTCCAAATAACATGTACCTACGTTGACATAATATTCCAAAGGGAAATATTGGAACGTCAACACACCATAGCAATAGTTTGTAAGTAAAACAATTCTCTCACTAAAGCTGGAATTAGATTTTGAAAGAAGTAGGAATACATGTTATAGTAAATTTGTAGAAGCTTCTCATGAACAGTTGAAATAAACAATTCATATTTTTTCTTTATAAAACTTCTTCTTTATTTCTTTTATGAAATTTTTTTTTTCTTTTTTTGTTTCTAGGGAGTACAAAAGATTTTGTATATTATGTATTCTTGTATAGGTCAAGGATGATCCAAGCTTGATCACATAGCCTATATCCTTGTGGTGCCGCATAGTTCAAAGTTCTAGCATACTCGCGTTATTTGGTCTTACCAAGACTATTCTTTGTAGTGTGGAAACTAACGGTATACTAATAAACCTACTCAAGCACGAGTCATTTGAGGTATTATGAACATTACTAACCTCACTCAAACATCTAGGGACTCCCGAAAATAGTTTCGAATAGTAGTTCGAATCAATACTAGTTCTTCATACTCCATCAAAACAGTTCTATCACGTGAAATGAAAGAAAATTTCAACATTCTATACTATTTTGGAAAATGTACGAAAATCATGAAAGATGCATGAGATTCAATTTATAGGACAAATAACTATTCTTTAAAGATTTAACAGGATTATCTTCTAACACTTTCTACAATTTTAATGGTAATGTGATATTGCTTGCTCTAATCAAAACCTACATTAACATCTACACGATTTAATCAACAATATGTGAGATGATCTTTGTGAGAAAAAAGTTGACTAAAAGCATTATCTAAATTCGCCTTAATTGTTTTTTCTTTCGAGTGAAAAACACTTCAATTTACTCAACAATCACCAAACACGTGGAACTACATTGAATTCCATCATCAATGATTAAAAACTATAATTACCATTAATGGACTTGCTAAGTTCCAAGAACCCCAAGTTCAAGTTTCAACCATTCTAAGGTTATATGATTCAAGTTATGTACTAGAGTTCTATCTATCATTGTCATTTATAAACCAATATTAATACTGATTCGAGTTAGGATTAAAGAACTTACCTTATAGAAGAACCCTAGTTGAAACCTTTGTCCAAACGTGACATTGATTTTATTGGAATCTAGGATTTGAAAGTATATCCTTATTAATTAGATATTAATCTTATTTGACGATGGGGAACATACCTTAGGAATTGGGGGGACATCCTTGGTGAAATAGCTCTTCAAAACTTTCAAAGGTTATGTCAAAACACGAAAAGTAAAATATTTCCCCCGACTTTTTCTTTTATATTCTATATTTTCATCCTGGAAACTTGTTGTGCGGAGCACAGTTTGTTACAACCCATATTTGTATACGTTATATTACGCCCTAAGTTAGTCTACATAGGTTCGAGAAGAGATTACCTTTGAGATAATAAAAATTTAGTCCTATTGATCTTAAATGATGCAATAAAGATGGTTAAGAAGTATTAGAAGTTAAACGAATCAAGGATGTTGTAACTCGTATTTTCAGGTAAATCGAGAGGTGATTAATATTACAAGGAGGTCATGTTTTAAGGTATTTGAATCATATAATATCCGTTTCATAAGTCTTGAAGTCAAACGAGTTATGAAACAAAAGTCGACAAAAGTTGTCGCAACTTACGTTCATAATTTTACTCATACTTTAGGTCAAATGTCACTATCTTTTCTCCCAATTCACTTGGAATTACGGGGTGATATACCCCACCAAGTAGAAATCTATGAGTCTAATTTCCAACGCATTAAACCGTTCATCGATCCGACCTCAAAATTGGGAGATATTCGCCTTTTCGCGAGACTGCGCCAAGAACCTCTCTGTGGGCCCCACATAGGCGATAAGATTTGTAGATGTATATAACATGCCTCAAGCCTGGTATTAAGTCATTTTTTTCAGCATATGCAGACCTTAGAACCCTAAGAACACCCTCTCAAGGTTCTCTCATGATCCAAGACTAAAACAAAGGGCAAACAACACAAATCAAGTGTCGGGAATCCCGTGGCGCTAGTAAGTTCCTTATTCTTCTTGTTGTTGCTGATATTTGTGTTGTTCCAGCTCGTGTGGGAGGTTGTTTTAAGTTGTTTATTCTCTGTAAAATACTCCTTCAAGTTTTAATATCAACCTAGGTGATTTCAAACCTTCTAAAGTGATTCTAGTGCCGAAAAATCCTAATTGATAGCTAGCTTCGCTCCCTTGTTCTTGTGGCAGCATTGGAGGCATATGTCTTCGTCAATTAAAGTCCAACTGGAGTTGTTCTTTCTGTTTAAAGGTAAGGAACCTCTTACTCTACATGTATTTAAGATTATCCAAGTTACGGCTAAGTCGTTGAAACTAGAATTTGTGAGATATACGTCAAAAGGCTTGCTAGTAATGTTGTTGGTTGGTGGACTATTTTGGGAGGCTTAATATGATTATTATTGATGTTGTTTGGGCTGTTTGATGATTTTGTTAACTTGTGGGAAGTCATATATATAGGGGAGATGCTGTCTGTTTAATCGCAAAATAGGTTACAGTTGATACATAATAGTTACGACCTTAAACGATAACGGTAGTGTCATTTCTCTTATTGTAGACTACGGAGTCGTGGAATTTTCATAGCTTGAGGTTGGGCAGTATATGCAAGGTATGTGAGGCTGTCCCTTTCCTTCATTTTCACGACTCTGATTGTACATAATGCAATGAACGAGCCTCCAACGATACTCTACTCTTAGAAGGTAGTAGTACTTATATTGTTTCCCATATTATGGGAGGATTGATGTTGATGTTGCTTATTTGACCTTCCGCCGCTCTGAAGGGTTCAAAGTGTGATTCCAATGAGTCCAGCATGCATTATCTATTTTACTCTACCGAGCCGCGCTATAGTCGGCCGGGTATGGCACCTATTGTGCAACTATATATATGTATCTGTTTTACTATACTGAGCCGCGCTATAGTCGGTATCTGTTTTACTCTACCAAGTCCGCGCTATAGTCGGCCGGGTATGGCACCTATTGTGCAACCACTAATCAGTTGGGTATGATGTTACCGAGCCTTATGATGGCCGGGGTATGATATGATGATGATAAGACCCACAGAGGCGTATGTATATGATGATTTTAAAAGGATATATATATATATGTATATGCACATCAGGCATTTCATGATTAGTCGCCCTCAGAGGCACTCAGATGTTACAGGGTGTATATTTTCTATCCCTATGCACATTACTGTTCTTACATTATGCTTTTATATCTTACATACTCAGTACGTTATTTGTACTGACGTCCTTTTATTTGTGGACACTGCATGTCGTGCTACAGGTCCTGATAGGCAGGTAGACGAAGCTCCCCCACCATAGTAGGCTGCCAAGTCAGCATTTATTGGCGATATCCCTTCTCCGAACTTGCCGTGGTCTTGGTATGCATTGCAACACTTATGTTCTTTTAGAGGCTCATAGACCAGATACATGTGTCGACTCATGTATAGTTGGGATTGCCTTGTCGGCAAATTTATTTTTGTTGTATAGTTTTTCATGATAGACTTGTCGGCCATGTTATATATGTTTATGTCATTATCTGGAATTTTTAGTTGATTAGGATTATTGTCTGCCATTTATACCGACCTCGTCAGCCCTTATAGGTAATAAGAAAGGTTAGATAAAATATACGTTGGTACTCAGCAAGTAAGGCCCAGGTGCCCGTCATGGCCCTCCGGCTTGGGTCGTGACAAACTTGGTATCAGAGCAGGTATGTCCTAGGGGTTGTCTATGAGCCGTGTCTAGTAGAGTCTTGATTATGGATGTGTAGCGCGCCACATTTATAATCAGGAGGTTGCATGACATTTAGAGTTGTTACCTTTTTTCTGAATCTAGATCGTGCGCAGATCTGAGTCGTAAGTGTTCGTCTATAATATTCACCATGTTCTTTTCTGCGATGCCCAGGACTAGGAAGCAAGATTAGTAGACGCCTTGATACAGCTGGGGGTGAGGGTACTAGTTAGGTGCCTCCCGCCAGAGAAGGCCAAAATGAGCCTCAAAGTGAGATGTCATCTCAGACCTCATTTACTCCTTCTCCTCCAGGGGATATTAGAAGGCACCCAGCATCTCCAATTCCTCCATCTGGTACTACAGACCAGGATATGCGGAGTGTGGTACAGTTGTTGACTAGCTTGGTAGCTTCTCAGGCTCAGAGGCAGAATACCGGTGCTGCTGATAAATCGGTTAGTGCGAGAGTTCGTGATTTTATTAATCTAGATCCTCCAGTGTTTACCTGATCAGACCCCAAGGAGGACCCGCAGACTTTTATTGATCAGGTTTATCGTACACTGCGGGTTATGCATGCTAGTGATACGGAGGAAATAGAGTTGGCTTCTTATCGGTTACGGGATTTAGTATTTTTCTGGTATGATAGTTGGGAGAGATCCAGGGGTCCGAACGCTCCCCCACCTGTGTGGAAGGAATTTTCTGAGGCATTTCTTCATCACTACCTACCAGTTGAGAAATGATGAGCTAGAGCTGATAAGTTCTTGAACCTTTGATAGGGTAATATGAGTGTGCGAGAGTATAGTATGCAGTTTGATTCTTTAGCAAGGTATGCTCCTCATATAGTGGCCAAGATGAGCGATAGGGTGCACCTATTCGTGAAGGGATTAGGACCACATCTGATAAAAGAGTGCACGACATCCTGCTTGATAAGGGCATGGATATTTCTCGTATTCAGGCTTATGCCTAGACACTAGAGGATCGTAAGCGCCAGCAAAGAGCAGACAGGGAGCAGGATAGGGGCCAGCATAAGAGGGCGAGATTTGCAGGGTATTCTGGTGACTTCAGGGGTAGTGTCCGGCCCCAGTCTTCGAGGAGTTTGGCGCCACCCGTAGCTTGTGCTCCTCCACACTTTTAGAGGCCCCAGTATGATCAATTTACCTATTTTGGTTCAGGTCAGAGTTCTCGGGCATCAGGCTCACAATATCAAAGGGATACTAGTCAGACGAGACCCCCAACACCTCGTTGTGATCAGTGCGGCAAGGCCCACTTTGGACTGTGTCGTCGAGGTTTCGATGCATGCTATTCTTGCGGACAGCCTGGTCATATGATGCGGGATTGTCCTAACAGAGGAGGTGGTGATATGGCTCAGCCGACAGGATCTGTGGCTGGTTCCTCCTCATCAGTTCGACCTCCAGCACGGGGTTTTCAGCAGTCGACAGGTCGTGGTAGAGATAGAGGTGCAGTGCTGAGTTTGAGTGGTACTCAAAATCGAACATATGCTCTAGTAGGTCGCCTGGATCTCGAGTCATCTCCCGATATTGTTACAGGTATATTGTCTGTGTTTTCTTATGATGTATATGCATTTATTGATCCAGGATCTACATTATCATATGTTACACCCTTTGTGGCTAATAAGTTTGGCGTCAAACCTGAATTAATAAGTAAACCACTTGCAGTATCTACTCCGATAGGAGAATCATTGCTAGAAGGGTATATAGAGGTTGTACAGTGATGATTTGTAGCCGTCAAACCTCGGCGAATTTATTCGAGCTAGAAATGGTTGATTTTTATGTGATAATGGGAATGGACTGGTTGTCCTCATGCTATGCAAATGTTGATTGTCGTACGAAGATGGTTAGGTTTCAATTTCCTGGTTAACCCATCGAATGGAAGGGGAACATTGCTACGCCGAAAGGTATGTTTATTTCCTATCTTAAGGCAAGGAAGATGATCTCAAAGGGTTACATTTATCATCTCGTTCGCGTTAGGGATGCGGAAGTGAAGCCGCCTACCCTACAATCAATCCCGTGGTCAATGAATTTCCAGATGTTTTCCCAGATGAACTCCCAGGTCTTCCTCCTGAAAGGGAGATAGAGTTTAGCATTGATGTGTTGCCTAACACTCAACCGATCTCTATCCCTCCATACAGGATGGCCCCGGCAGAATTGCGAGAGTTGAAGGCGCGGTTGAAGGACTTGCTGGATAAGGGCTTCATTAGGCCTAACACTTCACCTTGGGGTGGGCCAGTCTTGTTTGTGCAGAACAAAGACGGGTCGTTAAGGATGTGTATCGATTATCGACAGTTGAATAAGTTTACTATAAAGAACAAATATCCACTTCCAAGGATTGACGACGTGTTTGACCAACTCCAGGGTGCCAAGTATTTTTCCAAGATTGACTTATGTTCAGGGTATCATCAGGTTAGGGTCAAGGAGAAGTATATTCCAAAAGCAGCCTTCCGGACAAGATATGGGAATTTTGAGTTCTTGGTCATGTCGTTCGGGCTAACAAATGCCCCAGCAGCTTTTATGGGTCTCATGAATAGTGTATTCAGGTCCTATCTCGATGTGTTCGTGCTTGTATTCATTAATGACATTGTGGTGTATTCTCGTTCAGAGACAGAACATACGGGCCATTTGCGGATAGTATTACAGACCCTTCGGGATCGTAAGTTGTATGCTAAGCTCTCCAAATGCGAATTCTGGCTAAACTCAGTAGCATTCCTTGGCCATGTGATATCTGAAGAGAGTATTAGTGTTGACATTCAAAAGATCGATGCATTGAAAAATTGGCCAAGACCTACAACACCATCAGAAGTCCGCAGTTTTCTAGGGCTAGCAGGATATTATAGGAGGTTTGTAGAAGGATTTTCCTCTATATCAGCACCATTGACTAAGTTGACATGGAAAGCTACCAAGTTCCAGTGGTCTGACGCTTGTGAACGTAGTATCCAGGAGCTAAAGAATCGATTGACCTCCGCGCCAGGTATGGCACCTACTGTGCAACCACTGATAAGTTGGGTATGATATTACCGAGCCTTTTGATGGCCGGGTGTCACGACCCAAACCGGAAGGCCATGACGGGCACCCCGACCTTACATGCCCAGTACCAATGTACATTTTATCTAACCTTTCTTATTATCTATAAGGGCCGATGAGATCAGTATAAATGGCAGACAATAATCCTAATCATCCAAAATTCCAGATAATGACATAAACATATATACAATACATGGCCGACAAGGCTGTCATGAAAACCTATACAACAAAAGTAAATTGCCGACAAGGCAATCCCAACTATACATGAGTCGACACTTGTCTATGAGCCTCTACAGGAACATAACTGCTGCAATGCATACCAAGACCATAGCAAGTCCGGAGAAGGGATCTCGCGAATACACGCTGAACTGGCAGCCTACTATGGTGGGGGAGTTTCGTCTACCTATCGATCAGGACTTGCAGCAACATGCAGTGTCCCCAAATAAAAGGACGTCAGTACGAATAAGGTACTGAGTATGTAAGACAGGAAATCATAATGTAAGAACAGTAATGTGCATAGGGATAGAAAATATACACCCTGTAACATCTGAGTGCCTCTGAGCGCGACGAGCATATACAACCTGTAACATCTGAGTGCCTCTGAGGGCGATCTATCATGAAATGCCTGATGTGCATATATATATATATATATATATATATATATATATATATATATATATATCCTTTTGAAATCATCATATACATACGCCTTTGTGGGCCTCATCATCATCATATCATACCCCGGCCATTATTAGGCTCGGTAACATCATACCCAACTGCTCAGTGGTTGCACAGTAGGTGCCATACTCGGCCAACTATGGTGCGGACTCGGTAGAGTAAAATAGATACCGACTATAGCGCAACTCAGTAGAGTAAAATAGATACATATATATAGTTGCACAATAGGTGCCATACCCGGCCGACTATAGCGCGACTCGGTAGAGTAAGATAGATAATGCATGCTGGACTCATTGGAATCACACTTTCAACCTTTCGGAGTGGCGTAAGGTCAAATAAGTAACATCAGCATCAATCATCCCATAAGAGGGGAAATAATATAAGTACTAATACGTTCGAGGAGTAGAGTATCTTTGGAGGCTCGTTCATTGCGTTATGTACAATCAGAGTCGTGCAAAAGAAGGAAAGGGACAGTCTCACATACCTTGTATATACTTCCCAACCTCAAGCTATGAATATTCCATGACTTCTTAGTCTACAATAAGAGAAATGACACTACCGTTATCGTTTAAGCGTTGTAACTATTATGTATCAACTGTAGCCTATTTTGAGATGAAACGGACAGCACCTCCCCTATATATATGACTTCCCACAAGTTACCAAAATCACCAAACAGCCCAAACAACATCAATAATAATCATATTAAGCCTCCCAAACAGTCCAACAACCAACAACATTACTAGCAAGCCTTTCGACGTATATCTCACAGGTTCTAGCTTCAACGACTGAGCCGTAACTTGGATGATATTAAATACATGTAGGATAAGAGGTTCCTTACATTTAAACAGAAAGAAAAACTCCAATTTTCCCTTAATTGATCACGAAATATCCCTTCAATGCTGCCACAAGAACAAGGAAGCGAAGCTAGCAATCAATTAGGGTTTTTCGATACTAGAATCTCTTTAGAAGACTTGAAATTACCTAGGGTTGATATTTAAACTTGAGGGGGTATTTTACAAAACACAACCAACTTAAAACAACCTCCCACATGAGCTGGAACAACACAAAAATCAGCAACAACCAGAGGAAATAGGAACTTACTAGCGTCATGGGATTCCCGACACTCGATTTGTGTTGTTTGCCCTTTTTCGTACCTATGATTAAGCTTGCTTTCCTCGAGTCTCTTGCTTTGTTTCTCGTACTGTAGTGTCGTTCCTACGATTAAGCTTGCTTTAACGGAGTCCCTTGCTTTCTTCTCTATACAGTGGTATCAGAGGGTTTTCTTAGGGTTCTAAGCTCTGAATATACTGAAAACAAATGACTTAAAACGGGTATGTCTTAAACCGCCTATGTGGGCCCCATAGAGAGGTGCTTGGCGCAGTCTTGCGAAAATGCGAATATCTTCTAATTCTGAGATCGTATCAATAAACGGTTTGATGCGTTGGAAACTAGACTCATAGATCTTTAATTTGGTAGGTAGATCATCCCGTAGTTCCTTGTAAATTGGGAGAAAATCTTAGAAACATCTGACCTAATGTTTAACTACAATTATGAACCCAAGTTGCGACAACCTTTGTCGACTTTTGTTTCATAACTCGTTCGACTTCAAGAATTATGAAACGAATATTAGATGATTCAAATACATTAAAACATGACCCCCCTAGACCCGGTATGGAAAGGGAGTAAGGTAATTCATCATCAACTAAGGCAGGAATCATTAGAGTATTGTATTGCCCTTCAATAGGACTATACAGAGCAGTGGGAAGTCGTCGGAGAAGTTTCTAGACTTCTGCTAGGGTTCACCAGAAATAACTAAATAGCTAGCATTCCGTCACTACAGAATATGTGAGAAGTGGAACCTCTTGGTAATGTTAATCACCTCTCAATTTACCCGAAAATACGAGTTACAACATCCTTGATTCATTTAACTTCTAATACTTGTTAACCACCCTTATACACCCTTGCATCAATTAAGACCAATAGGACTAAATTCTTATTATCTCAAAGGTAATCTCTTCTCGAACCTATGTAGACTATCTTACGGCGTAATCTAACGTATACAAATATGGGTTGTAGCACCCTCCCCCCTAGGAACATTCATCCTCGAATGTAAGTGTTTATAGGGATTTTAACTCATTGAGGATTTCAGACGGAAATTTCTGGCTGAGTTTTCTCTATAAAACAAAGCTTAGCAAAACTCGCAAGCAGTTAAACCCAACCTATAGCCTTACAAGGCTATACAAAGCATTATAGCTACTTACAGTATCCGCATATCACCACTTTGTATTAAGAAAGAGTATTCTCATGTTATTGCTTACCTCATAGAGACGTTTCTCCTTTTAATGCGTCCTGAGTTCCCTCGGCACCCCCGTTACTCCATGCTGGAACAGGTAAGGGTATTTAGACTTCATCTCATCCTCTGCTTCCCATGTCATTTCTTTCGTATTCGTGTTCCACAATACTTTAACGGAAGCTACATCCTTTGTTCTTAGCTTGCGGACTTGTCAGTCTAATATAGCTACTGGTATTTCTTCATATGACAGATCCGTTGTAATTTGTACATCTTTGATAGGGATGACCTGAGAAGGGTCTCCAATACATTTCCTCAACATAGATACGTGGAATACCGGATGGACAAATTCTAATTCAGATGGCAATTCTAACTCATAAGCAACTTGTACAATTCATCGAAGCATTTTGTACGGCCCGATATACTGCGGATTCAGTTTACCCTTCTTCCCAAAATGCGTAACACCCTTCATCGGTGAGATCTTCAGGAAAATCCAATCACCAACCTCAAATTCCAGGTCACGACTTCGGACATCGGAATAAGATTTTTGCCTGCTTTGGGCCGTCTTCAGTCGCTCTTGTATCACTTTCACCTTCTCAATGGCTTGGTGAATCAAGTTTGGCCCATATAATTCTGTCTCACCAACTTCGAACCATCCAACTGGTGACCTACATCTCCTCCCGTACAGTGCCCCGTACCGAGCCATTTTAATACTGGAATGGTAACTATTATTGTAGGTGAATTCTATGAGTGCCAGGTGATCATCCCAGTTCCCCTTGAAATCTAGAATACATGCTCGTAGCATATCTTCAAGTGTCTTGATGGTACGTTCAGCCTGTCCATCAGTCTGTGGATGGAATGCCGTGCTGAGATTCACTTGTGTGCTTAAACCCTTCTGAAAAGACCTCCAAAAGTTAGCCGTAAATTTAGCTCCTCAGTCTGATATAATAGACATCGGCACACCATGAAGCCTAACAATCTCCTTGATATACAGCTTCACGTAGTCTTCAGCTGTGTAAATTGTCTTAACTGGCAGAAAATGGGCACATTTTGTAAGTTGATCAACTATCACCCAGATGGAGTCAAACTTATGATAAGAGCGAGGTAACCCAACAATGAAATCCATATTAATCACCTCCCATTTCCAGGTCTGAATTTCTATATTTTGAATCAATCCACTAGGTTTCTGATGCTCAATCTTTACTTGTTGACAATTAGGCACTGGGCTACAAATTCTGGAATAGACTTCTTCATGTTATCCCATCAATACTGCTCCTTAATGTCATGATACATCTTTGTCGAACCGGGATGGATGGAATATCGGGACTGATGGGTCTCAATCATAATCTTCTCTTGCAACCCTGCTACATTAGGCACACATAATCGACCCTGATATCTTAGTGCCCCTTCTCCTCCAATCTCAAAAGCCGTAATTTTACACTGCTGAACGCTCTCTCTCAATCGTACTAAGGTAGGATCTTCATATTGCCGTGTTTTTACCTCGGTTACCAAAGATGATTCTGACGTATTATGTATAGTAACACCTCCATCATCCGAGTCTAACAATCTGAATCTCATATTGGCTAGTTGATGAAGCTCTTTAGTCAACCCTTGTCTACTTGACTCAATGTGTACTAGGCTTCCCATTGACTTACGACTAAGAGTGTCTGCCACAACATTGGCTTTACCGGGATGGTACAATATTTCGACATCGTAATCTTTCAGTAATTCAAGCCACCTATGCTGTCTCATATTCAACTCCTTCTGCTTGAAGATGTATTGTAAACTTTTGTGATCTGTGTAGATGGCAACATGGACACCGTATAAATAGCGTCGCCAAATCTTCAAAGCATAAATTACTGCAGCCAATTCCAAATCATGAGTCGGGTAATTATTTTCATGCTTCTTTAATTGTTTTGATGCATAAGCAATTACCCTCCCACGTTGCATCAAGACGCACCCCAAACCTACACCTGAAGCATCACAATATACCACATACCCTTCTGTTCCTTCTGGGAGGGTAAGCACTGGCGTGGAGGTCAACCAATCCTTTAGCTCTTGGAAACTATGTTCACAAGCGTCAGACCATTGGAACTTGGTAGCTTTCCGTGTCAACTTAGTCAATGTGGCTGATATTGAGGAAAACCCTTCTACAAACCTCCTATAATATCCTGCTAGCCCTAGAAAACTGCGGACCTCTGACGGTGTTGTAGGTCTTGGCCAATTTTTCACTGCATCGATCTTTTGAATGTCAACACTAATACCCTCGTCAGATATCACATGGCCAAGGAATGCTACTTAGTTTAGCCAGAATTCACATTTGGAGAGCTTAGCATACAACTTACGATCCCGATGGGTCAGTAATACTATCCGCAAGTGGCCCGTATGTTTTGTCTCTGAACGAGAATACACCACAATGTCATCAATGAATACAATCACGAACACATCAGGATAGGGCCTGAATACACTATTCATGAGATCCATAAAAGCTGCTAGGGCATTTGTTAGCCCAAACGATATTACCAAGAACTCAAAATGCCCATATCTTGTCCGGAAGGCTGGTTTTAGAATATCCTTCTCCTTGACCCTAACCTGATGATACCCTGAACATAAGTCAATCTTGGAAAAATACTTGGCACCCTGGAGTTGGTCAAACAGGTCGTCAATCCTTGGAAATGGATATTTGTTCTTTATAGTAAACTTATTCAACTGTCGATAATCGATACACATCCCTAACGACCCGTCTTTCTTCCGCACAAACAAGACTGGCGCACCCCAAGGTGAAGTGTTAGGCCTAATGAAGCCCTTATCCAGCAAGTCCTTCAACTACGCCTTCAACTCTCGCAACTCTGCCGGGGCCATCCTGTATGGAGGGATAGAGATCGGTTGAGTGTCAAGCAACACATCAATGCTAAACTGAATCTCCCTTTCAGGAGGAAGACCGGGAGTTCATCTGGGAAAACATCCGGAAATTCATTGACCATGGGGATTGATTGTAGGGTAGACGGCTTCGCCTCCGCATCCCTAACGCGAACGAGATGATAAATGTAACCCTTTGAGATCATCTTCCTTGCCTTAAGATAGGAAATAAACATACCTTTCGGCGTAGCAATGTTCCCCTTCCATTCGATGACGGGTTCACCAGGAAATTGAAACCTAACCATCTTCATACGACAATCAACATTTACATAGCATGAGGCCAACCAGTCCATTCCCATTATCACATCGAAATCAACCATTTCTAACTCAAATAAATTCGCCAAGGTTTGACGACTACAAATCATCATTGTATAACCTCTATATACCCTTCTAGCAATCACTAATTCTCCTATCGGAGTAGATACCGCAAGTGGGTTACTTATTAATTCAGGTTTGACGCTAAACTTTTTAGCCACAAAGGGTGTAACATATGATAATGTAGATCCCGGATCAATCAACGCATATACATCATAAGAAAACACAGACAATATACCTGTAACAACATCCGGAGATGACTCGAGATCCTGCCGACCTACTAGAGCATAGGTTCGATTTTGAGTACCACTCGAACTCGGCACTGCACCTCTACCTCTACCACGACCTGTCGGCTGCTGAAAACCCCGTGCTGGAGGTCGAACTGATGAGGAAGAACCAGCCACAGATCCAGTCGGCTGAGCCATACCACCACCTCCTCTGTTAGGACAATCCTGCCTCATATGGCCAGGCTGTCCGCAAGAATAACATACATCGGAACCTCGACGACACCGTCCAATGTGGGCCTTTCCGCACTGATCACAACAAGGTGTTGGGGGTCTCGTCTGACTAGTATCCCTATGATATTGTGAGCCTAATGCACGCGAACCCTGGCCTGAACCAGAATAGGTAAATTGATCATACTGAGGCCTCTGAAGGCGTGGAGGAGCACTAGTTATAGATGGTGCCAAACTCCTTGAAGACTGGGGTCTGACACTACCTCGGAAGTCACCAGAATACCCCGCAAATCTCGCCCTCTTATGCTGGCCCCTATCCTGCTCCCTGTCTGCTCTTTGCTGGCACTTACGATCCTCTAGTGTTTGGGCATAAGCCTGAATACGGGAAATATCCATGCCCTCTATAAAGGAGGCTATCGTGCACTCATTTATCAGATGTGGTCCCAATCCGTTCACAAACAGGTGAACCCTATCGCTCATCTCGGCCACTATATCGGGAGCATACCTTGCTAAAAAATAAAACTGCATACTATACTCTCGCACACTCATATTACCCTGTCGAAGGTTCAAGAACTTATCAGCTCTAGCTCGTCGTATCTCAACTGGCAGGTAGTGACGAAGAAACGCTTCAGAAATTTCCTTCCACCCAGGTGGGGGAGCATTCGGACCCCTGGATCTCTCCCAACTATCATACCAGAAAACTGCTAAATCCCGTAATCGATAAGAAGCCAACTCTACTGCCTCCGTATCACTAGCATGCATAACCTGTAGTGTACGATGAACCTGATCAATAAAAGCCTGCGGGTCCTCCTTGGGGTCTGATCCGGTAAACACTGGAGGGTCTAGATTAATAAAATCCCGAACTCTCGCACTAACCGGTTTATCAGTAGCACCGGTTTTCTTCCTCTGAGCCTGAGCAGCTACCAAGCTAGTCAACAACTGTACCGCACTCCGCATATCCTGGTCTATAGTACCAGATGGAGGAACTGAAGATGCTGGGTGCCTTCTTATACCCTCTGGAGGAGAAGGAGTAATTGAGGTCTGAGATGGCATCTCGCTCTGAGGCTCACTATGGCCTGCTCTGGCGGGAGGTACCTGACTGGTACCCTCTCCCGCAGCTGTATCAAGGAGTATACTAATCACTTGCTTCTTAGTCGTGGGCATCGCTGAAAAGAACATGGTGAATATTAGAGACGAATACTTACGACTCAGATCTGCGCACGATCAAGATTCAGGAAAAAAAAAGTAACAACTCTAAATGTCTTGCAGCCTCCTGATTATAAATGTGGCGCGCTACACATCCATAATCAAGACTCTACTAGACACGGCTCATAGACCACCCCTAGGACAGACCTACTCTGATACCAAGTTTGTCACGACCCAAACCGGAGGGCCATGACGGGCACCCGGGCCTTACATGCCGAGTACCAACGTACATTTTATCTAACCTTTCTTATTATCTATAAGGGCCGATGAGATCAGTATAAATGGCAGACAATAATCCTAATCATCCAAAATTCCAGATAATGACATAAACATATATATAATATATGGCCGACAAGGCTGTCTTGAAAAACTATACAACAAAAGTAAATTTGCCGACAAGGCAATCCCAACTATACATGAGTCGACACATGTCTATGAGCCTCTACAGGAACATAACTGCTGCAATGCATACCAAGACCATAGCAAGTCCGGAGAAGGGATCTCGCCAATACACGCTGAACTGGCAGCCTACTATGGTGGGGGAGCTTCGTCTACCTGTCAATCAGGACCTGCAGCACGACATGTAGTGTCCCCAAATAAAAGGACATCAGTACGAATAAGGTACTGAGTATGTAAGACAGAAAATCATAATGTAAGAACAGTAATGTGCATAGGGATAGAAAATATACACCCTGTAACATCTGAGTGCCTCTGAGGGCGACGAGAATATACAACCTGTAACATCTGAGTGCCTCTGAGGGCGACCTATCATGAAATGCCTGATGTGCATATACATACATATATATATATATATATATCCTTTTGAAATAATCATATACATACGCCTCTGTGGGCCTCATCATCATCATATCATACCCCGGCCATCATAAGGCTCAGTAACATCATACCCAACTGATCTGTGGTTGCACAGTAGGTGCCACACCCGGCCCACTGTAGCGCGGACTCGGTAGAGTAAACTAGATTCTGACTATAGCGCGACTCAGTAGAAAAAAATAGATACATATATATAGTTGCACAATAGGTGCCATACCCGGCCGACTATAGCGCGACTCGGTAGAGTAAGATAGATAATGCATTCTGGACTCATTGGAATCACACTTTCAATCTTTCGGAGTGGCGTAAGGTCAAAGAAGTAACATCAGCATCAATCCTCCCATAAGAGGGGAAATAATATAAGTACTAATACGTTCGAGGAGTAGAGTATCTTTAGAGGCTCGTTCATTGCGTTATGTACAATCAGAGTCGTGCAAAAGAAGGAAAGGGACAGTCTCACATACCTTGTATATACTTCCCAACCTCAAGCTATGAATATTCCACGACTCCTTAGTCTAAAATAAGAGAAATGACACTACCGTTATCGTTTAAGCGTCGTAACTATTATGTATCAACTGTAACCTATTTTGCGATGAAATGGACAACACCTCCCCTATATATATGACTTCCCACAAGTTACCAAAATCACAAAACAGCCCAAACAACATCAATAATAATCATATTAAGCCTCCCAAAATAGTCCAATAACCAACAACATTACTAGCAAGCCTTTCGACGTATATCTCACAGGTTCTAGCTTCAACGACTGAGCTGTAACTTGGATAATCTTAAATACATGTAGGGTAAGAGGTTCCTTACCTTTAAAAAGAAATAACAACTCCAATTGGCCCTTAATTGACCACTAAATATCACTTCAATGCTGCCACAAGAACAAGGAAGCGAAGCTAGCAATCAATTAGGGTTTTTTGGTACTAGAATCACTTTAGAAGACTTGAAATTACCTAGGGTTGATATTTAAACTTGAGGGGGTATTTTATATAACACAACCAACTTAAAAAAACCTCCCACACGAGCTGGAACAATACAAAAATCATCAACAACCAGAGGAAATAGGAACTTACTAGAGCCACGGGATTCCCGACACTTGATTTGTGTTGTTTGCCCTTTGTTTTAGTCTTGGATCATGAGAGAACCTTGAGAGGTTTTTCTTAGGGTTCTAAGATCTGAATATTCTGAAAACAAATGACTTAAAATGGGGCTGAGGCGTGATATATATATCCATATGTCTTAAACCGCCTATGTGGGCCCCATAGAGAGGTGCTTGGCGCAGTCTCGCGAAAATGCAAATATCTCCCAATTCTGAGATCGTATCGACGAACGGTTTGATGAGTTGGAAACTAGACTAATATACCTTTAATGTGGTAGGTAGATCATCCCGTAATTCTTTGTAAATTGGGAGAAAAGCTTAGAAACATTTGACCTAAATGTTTAAGTAGAATTAAGAACCCAAGTTGCGACAACCTTTGTCGACTTTTGTTTCATAACTCGTTTGACTTCAAGAATATGAAACGAATATTATATGATTCAAATACCTTAAAACATAACCTCTTGGTAATGTTAATCACCTCTCAATTTACCCGTAAATACGAGTTACAACATCCTTGATTCATTTAACTTCTAATACTTGTTAACCACCCTTATACACCCTTGCATCATTTAAGACCAATAGGACTAAATTCTTATTATCTCAAAGGTAATCTCTTCTCGGACCTATGTAGACTATCTTACGGCGTAATCTAACGCATACAAATATGGGTTGTAACACCGGGGTATGATATGATGATGATGAGGCCCACAGAGGCGTATGTATGTGATGATTTTAAAAGGATATATATATGTATATGCACATCAGGCATTTCATGATTAGTCGCCCTCAGAGGCACTCAAATGTTACAGGTCGTATATTTTCTATCCCTATGCACATTACTGTTCTTACATTATGCTTTCATGTCTTACATACTCAGTACCTTATTTGTACTGACATCCTTTTATTTGTGGACACTGCATATCATACTGCAAGTCCTGATAGGCAGGTAGACGAAGCTCCCCCGCCATAGTAGGCTGCCAGGTCAGCGTTTATTGGCGAGATCCCTTCTCCGGACTTGCCGTGGTCCTGGTATGCATTGCAGCACTTATGTTCTTTTAGAGGCTCATAGACCAGATACATGTGTCAACTCATGTATAGTTGGGATTGCCTTGTCAGCTAATTTATTTTTGTTGTATAGTTTTTCATGACAGACTTGTCGGCCATGTTATATATGTTTATGTCATTATCTGAAATTTTTAGTTGATTAGGATTATTGTCTGCCATTTATACCGATCTCGTCAGCCCTTATAGGTAATAAGAAATGTTAGATAAAATATACGTTGTTACTCGGCAAGTAAGGCTCGGTTGCCCGTCATGGCCCTCGGGCTTGGGTCGTGACATAGTTGTAGCGGCAAGAAAATTAATAATTTTCCCAAAGTCTTGTGTGATGCACAGCCATAGGAAGCTTTATGTTGAAAGAGTTGACCAAGCTTGACTTTTGAATATTTAACCTCGAACTGATGTTTTAATGTTCCGGTTAGGTTCGGATGGTGATTTTGGACTTCGGCGTATGCCTGGATTTGCATTTGAATGTTTCTGGATGGTTTTGGCGCTAATTAGCAAAAGTTGGAAATTTGAAGGTTTGGAAAGTTCATAGGTTTGACCAGGAGTTGACATTGATGTTATTGGATTTGGATTGTTGTTTCGCAAGTTGGAATAGGCTCGTTATGTCATTTGGAACTTGTGTGTAAAATTTGAGGTCATTCCGATTTGATCTGATATGGTTCGGTACAAGTTTTGGAAGTTGAAAGTTCAAAAGTTCATCAAGTTTGAATTGAAGCGCGAATTGTCGTTTGAGTTGTTATATGTGATTTGAGGCCTCGAATAGGTCCGTGTTATGTTTTGGGACTTGTTGGTATGTTCCGACGGGGTCCGGAGGGGCTCGGGTGAGTTTCAGACCATTTTCTTTCATTTTGAATTGCTGGTTTTCTGATATCCCAGATAATCTTTGCAATGGCGATATTTTGAAAACGCGATCGCGATGCTTATGGTGGGAATTGGTATTGAAGATGTACATGAGTCCCAGTTATAGCTGCCACTTGTCCTTGGTAGCTTTAGACTTTCAAATCTGTTTATGTATATTTCGAGCAGATGATGTATTTATTTTGTACCAACTTTATAAATTCTATGTCTTAGAAACTCATGATTTGTATTACCAATCCTTGGGAGATTTTATATAAATTCAGTTATTTTATGCATTGACTCCTATGTTTCTTATTTAAGATGTGTTGGATGTTAAGTCCCTTACCTAGCGGGTTGGGTTAGGTGCCATCATGACTAGCCAGATTTTGGATCGTGAAAAGTTGGTATTAGAGCTCTAGGTTCATAGGTTCTACTAGTCATGAGCAAGTTCCTAGTAGAGTCTTGCAAATCGGTATGATGACGTCTATATCTATTTTCGAGAGGCTAAAGGGCATTAAGGATAAACTTCTCGTCTTTCTTTCCTTATCGTGCAGCATTGATTCAGCTTGAAGCGTATCTCTTGAATTACTTCCACTCACTCATATGTTATGTTGAGCACTCGATATCAGTTGTGCATTGATGGCTTGCCATTCCATGGATGAGGTGCGAGATGTGTTTTCTGTGTTTTGGTGATGGGCCAGTCTAGAGGATTGAGGCCAGAGGTGGACCGTAGCTTGGGCTCGGTGGTCTTAGATGTATAAACATGTGCATCTGGGCTTATATGTCCGGTAGAATCCCTAGGAACGGGATTTATGTCTCGGTGAGTGGTTGGATAGTCATACGATGAATATGAGGTGACCGCGAGCTGTGTTTAGATGGCTTTGATATGATGAGAAGGGTTGCTTGGAATGTGAAAAGGACTATTGGATGCTTGATTTTTGTCTTGATGTATTGTACAGTCTCGAATAATGATCGTGTTAATGGATCTTTCATGTTGTCCTATATGGGATGAAGTGGATTCTTATGTCTTGTTGACGAGTTTAGACTTCGGAAGATTAAATGATCACATGATGGTCGTGGACATGGTAGGGCGTAGCGAAATGCCAATTTGAGGCTAAGCGGATGGGTTACCTCCTGCAGGGTTGTCTACGAATGTGTGATCCTTATGATGTTGTGTGTGGAGAGTTTCTTTCTACTAGTGGGTTATATGTGTTGCGATTAAGTTCGATTAGCCGAGAAAGTCGACTTGACTGTCACGAGGATGAATGCGAGCTTAGTAGATGATTTGAGGTATTTTATGGTTTGTGTTGCATGAGCTTATAAAGGATTTAATTGAATCTCAATGCGGGATTATGGCAGTAACAGAGTATGGGTATTGTGAGTTATTGGATGTTTTGTTCTATGGCTTTTAGCCAAGTGGGGGAGTCTTCTATCGACGATTTGATTACATGGTTATGTGTTGTATTAGTTTGGGTCTGAGGCATACTTGTGGATCAGTTATGACTTGCAGAGGTTGGTTTTGAGGATGATTTAATCAAGGAAATTTCTGGATGCATAATGTATTACACCTTATAGATATATGGACGTCTTGGAATGGTTTAGGTTTGTTGTTTGTGGTGGATGTAATGCATTAAGAAAAGGGATTTACTCGGTTTCTTAGAGGTTTTGATTACTCCTTTGGGCGTTAGTGTGCTAATGGGGTACAGGTCGTTCAGCTCATTTTTTGCGGTGCATTTGAGATTTGAATGGGGTGGATAACTCTTGAGAAGGTTCTAATGAGTTCAAGATTCATATGTGGCATTTGAGAATTTTTCGGATTCGTACATGGCTAAGATTTGAGATTTTCATAGGATGGTGTCGGTACTCGCGGTATTTCTATTACGGATTGGCTATTTTAGTTTCATAGAGATTAAGCGAAATAGATTTAGATTCACATGAGTCTCTACAGAGTGGGTAACTCAGATGCAGTATTTTGGGTGCTCAAAAGGGAATACAATGGCTTATGGGCTTTAGGACGATGTGATTTCATGCTAAGATCTCTTGTGGTAAGCTTTGTGTAAGAATTATGGCGTTCTGACAAGGAGAAGCATTAACTTGGAGCAATTCGGAAGGAACTCAGAGAAATAGGACAACTTGGTGGTAGGTCGATCAGCATTGTTATGGAAATGATCGGTTCTTTTTGTTCTTATGTTGTAGTGCGGTTTTACCGGTGTTTTGTGGTGATACTCTTGGGTTTGGCAACTTGCGGGACTTGGTTGAGATAGAGGGATTCAGTCTGATAGGTTGGTCTTGTGCTAATGGGTTTCGAGGAGTTCTTGATGATTCCTAACACGACTTGAGATAGATATTTCTACCGGTATAAGGAGTATGTTGCGTATTCTGATTTTTCATGGATGGGATCAAGTGGAAGGTTTTCAGCTAATTGTGTATGTATTCTGCGTGTGACTCAGAGTTGATAATGGGGTTCTCGTGTTTTCATATGATGGCATGATAGATGCGATGTGTCCTATGGGGTTGAGATTTGTATGTACAAGGTTGTGATTCAATTTGGAGGGAAGGTCATGAATATTTCATAAGGCGCACTGTGTTCTGACTTCAGATGCTTCATTTGTATTGCGGTACTCGCCAGGTTGATCGACGGCTGATATTCTGATTTTGCTATTGGGCGCAGGAGAATTATAGAAGTATTTCTAGTAGGATGATTGTGTATGAGAGATGTGGCAGTCATTCGAGTGGTGGAGTTGGGATCAGCTGTGGTGATTCATGTGCTCTATGGATTTCGAGACAGGGTGTTCTCAGAAGCAGATTATTTCGTTGTTGCGGACTGTGAAGGTGTGGCCAAAGTTAGTCGGATGGCAGTATGTGTTATGGTTAGGTCATTGTGGACTTTTGTAGGGTTATTTATTCATTTGGGGGTGATCGGAATTGAATTGGAGGCACATTGATGGGCCCAATAATGATGTATATTCTACACCTGGTTGGATTTATTGACTCAGCACTATTAGTGTTGAGGGGTGTGTCATTCGGTTAGAGTTGAGCTTGTTCATGTTCTGATATGTTCTATGTGTTGCTCTTATGGGTTGTGATATATTGGTTATATGACACATGATGCGAATCTATTTGGGCCTTGTAACGGAATTGAGCGAGATGGCTCTTGGGGTGTTGAATAGTTGATTGCACCTCGGTTATGGTCTTTTCGGATAGCGGTATATTTTTTTATTCGTTTCTCCATGGTTATGGTCATGCACTTCATGTACTTGATGTCGAATTAAGTGTGGTTGTTGATTTTGAGCATTGCGGCTAGAGGTATTTCATATGGACAGGTATTTGGATGGGGTCACTCATTACAGTGAGGTTATGTTGGGATATGATCATTTGTGATAGATTCATGTGTCTTGTTTCTACTATGTGATATGGGTTCATAGCATTGTGCTTGTGGTGGTATTTTGTTGAGCTTACGGAACGATTGTCTCATTTGATTTTTTTCTATTTTTTAAATAATCACTAGGCTATCTGCCTAGCGCTGATTTTCATATATATAATAGAAAGTAAAAAGATGGAGGGGGGCATCGACCTGACCTCCATATAGAGAAGGTGTACATCCTTGGTCATCCACATTTGATGACCAAATGTACCTAAATAACTAAGATGAGTTAGACCTATAGTGATGTAACGACTGTCTATCTTATTGCATTGATAGCCAGTCATATGTACAAAAACAATGGGTAGTGAATCTAGGTCAACTATACAAAAAAGTACATGTATTCCTAATTCTACTGAGTGAGTGTTCCTTCTCATACAATTGGTTCTACCTCTAACAAAATATTGGGGTCTTCTAAGAGGTGTACTATATAGCAAGGAGGAGTAATCTTCAATTTTGCTTTGACTTTTGTAAGGAAAGCACAATTGAAGATAACGATCAAAAGTATGCCATATAGTATCTGAGTTGCATTGACATTCTCTGGTGCATGTAGGAGACTGGTGAGGTGTACTCATTTTCCATGAACTGGTATGATGTGTGTCCTATTGTATATGTTTTCTGTTGCTGTCCTTCTGAGTGTTGTTTAGATGAGTACCTTGTATCTCTGGTTGTTGTGTCTTCTTTGTGTTGTTGCTATCTTGTACGATTGAGTTCATCTTCCTGTTGCTGCTGATCATTCTCTGCTGCATATGAGTTGTCTTTATCTTCCAAGAAGTGTTGTGGTGTCTTGTTGTTGTCTGCTGCTGTCATTCTTGATGCTGATAAGTTGAGGTTCCTGCATCTCTATCTGTTGTGATCTCCTAGTATTATTGCTGTCATGATGGCCTGATTTTATTGCTATTGCTGGTTGGTCTGATTGGTGCATCTATATTTCTGCTGCTGTTACTGCTTTCACTGTCACTGTGTCTGCTGCAACTGCTAAGTTGTTGCTGTTGCTGCTTCTGGCATCTCTGTTGGCATTGATAGTGTAGTTGCTTCTGCTGCTGTCTTTGTTGCTGCATCTGAAATTGCTGATTTTTGCTGATTTTGCTACTGCTGATCTTGTTCCTGCCTATGCTGTTGAATGGAGTTTCTGATGTATTTCTGATTTTGCTATTGTATCTGCTCCTGAGTTTTGCTGTTGAGTTTGTTGCTGGTCCTATTTGTACTGTTATTGCTATTTCCATTATGTCTGTTTTCACCTCTGCTGCTTCTGATCTCTTGCTGCTGCTTGTTCCACTGCTGGTGTTGTTCTTTCTTCTGATGCAGGTGTGATATATGTTTCTCCTACCACTGCTTGTGTGAATTTGTATGCAAATTTGTGCAAGATGGATGTGTTGAGATGTGGATGTTTGTCTTGTATTAGGAGTATTGTTACTGTGGGAATGTGTGTGTGTTGGTTTATATCTGTGAGGAAGTTGGGTTGTGGTGATCCAGTGGGAAGTGGAAAATGTATAGGGACATGGTGATTGATACAACTGCATTAGAATGAGTACTGAAAATATTAATACCACACAATGCAGTTGTGCCAATGACCTGAGCCTATATGAATTGTTGCTTCTGGGGAATCTACTGTTTCTGCAGTGTTGATGATGTTGTATGCATGACTGTGTTGTGCACTTTGGATTTGTACTTCTTTCTGTTCTCTCATGATGAGTGTTCTGAATGCTACAATTCTGCTGTGATTTTGTATCCTTTAGGTTCTGCTGCAATGATGAGAACAAGGTGTCACCGTTGCTGTTGTCATTGTTGTTAGTATTAGAGATGCTTTGGCTGGTGAGGAGGAGGAACTGATGTTTAGCTTCTGTTCTTTGGCATTGCTGTGAAGTTGGTAACTGACTTCTGTTGGAATTTTTTCTGCTACTTGAGATCTGGAATAGTATATTGATCTGGCCTGCATTGCTGGAAATTGTGGGGTGCTGTTTTTTCCTGAGGTTTTGGCTCCCCTTCCTACTACTCTTGATGTTCTTGCTGCTGGTACTAATGTTGTTTGCACTGCTTCTGCTGTCCATGTTGCTACTGCTGTTAGATTCTTGTATCAAATGTGTTTTGCTGTTGATATTTCTGCTACTAGACTGTGTCAATCTGCTGCTTGATCTGCTACTTGTCCTGCTATTGTTACAGCTGCAAATGATACTATAACTGATGCTAAGGTACTTTGTTCCTGCAACAATGATTGCTTGTGAAAGTTGTTGAGACCATTGTCTTTTACTTTTGATGTTGCTACAGCAGTCCTGCAAAAACAACAGAATATTAGAGAGACAGTGATGATGGTGCAGTTGATATTTCTGTGACCAATTGATGCTTGATCTGGAAAGTATGTTCAGTGTGTGTGTTGCATTGCTGTTGCTGCAGATACTGGTGGTAATGATTCTGTTATTGTTGCTGCAAGGATCACATAACATCTGAATCACTGATTGCATCATTAAATTGAATTGCTGAAGTGTTATAGTGTTTGACAATTGCTGAGGTAACCATTGTCCTCTACTGCTGGTGTTTTTGTTAGAAGGGTTCATTTGAGTTACTGAAGTAGTGGTATGATAGTTCATCTCAGCTTTAACACTACATTGAACATTCCTTTGTTCCTGTAAAATGAACAGATCAGTTATGGGGGAATAGAAGGAAGGGAATTGCTGCAGAAGCAGCAGTTGCAGCTGCATGTTATCCAGGCTTTGTAAGCAGGGAATCATTGTATGAGCATGTCCTGAAACAACCCTATCTTTGCTCTTGATGTTTTTGCAGCATTGTACATGTTTAGCAGTCAATTGGGGGGGCCACTGTTCCTGCATAACTAGCAGTGAGGTTATGGGAAGATGAGGGAAAGGGAAGTGCTGCAGCTGGGATTGCTTCCTTGTCACTGTCCTGTATTGCTGTATTACTGGGAACACCTGGCTCTCCATGTTTCTGTCAGTGTCATTGTTGTTGTTGGCATCTGTGGTGCTACTAGTTTCAGTTTTGCTGATGTAACTGATGCCAATGTTGCAGCATCTGCTCTAAAAATAGCCTTGCTCTTGGGTGAATGGTTGCTGTTGCACTGTATGTTGTTTGGATTGGTGAGACCTCTGTTCTCTATTCCTGGTTCTTTTGCAGTTTTCCTGCAAACATATCAGATAGTTTATAGGAACAAAAGGGAAAAATTGTTGCTGCAGTTGAATTATCTGCAGCATTGTGCTGCTTGAGTTCATCTCTGATATGAGAGATTTGTTTTGTGAATGTGCTGCTGTTTTGATTTCCAAAGTCATGCTAGGTTCCTGTAGATGCTTAGACATCATTAGTTTCATATCTGTTATGGACCAACTGTGGTGGACAGCTAATCTGTTTAGACCTTCTGTGTCTAAAGGCTGGGATGCCCTTCAAATCAAGATTTATCTGTCCCCTCACTTGTGCAGGTAAGTCCAGTTGGACTGTGTAGTGGACAGTGGAACTCAACTCATGACTCAACTTGGAAAGTGTGTCAGCTGGGCAATTTGCTTCCCTCATGACATGGGTGCATTTGAAATCCTCACACTGTTGGGTCATTTTTGTTATCTCCTCTACTAGCATACATATGATCCAGGGAGGTGTTGAGTTGCCAGTTAGCCACTGTACTAGCAAATTTGAGTCACTTTCCAAATGGATTTTTGTATAGCCATTGCCAATGCACCAGTGTAGACCAATATAAGCTGCCTCTGTTTCTGCTTGATTATTAGTGGCTTCTCCTAGTGGGCTCGCAATTGCGTGGATAAAATGTCCATGATGATCTCTAATTATGATCCCTGCCCCTATTCTTCCTGGGTTTCCTAAGGCACTAACATCAGTGTTGATTTTCGCATAGCCTTGTGATGGCTTTTGCCAGGTCACTTGCTGGACAGTGAGCTGGTGCCTTAGATTTTTCATGACAGGGTAGACTTCTGTCCAGTTTGGTGGCCGGTTTATGTTGGGGTATGATGTTCCAAGTAACAGAAGGAGGTCAGCTGTGATAGAGTACAGTGTTCTAGTCATAGAGGGAGTTTTCCTTCCATACTTAGCTGAACATCTATTCTTCCACAGGTTCCAACATATGATGATTGGCAGGGTATCTATGACTAGGCTATGTACCTCATTTTCCTTTTTCAGGAGCCACCATTTCATTAGGTGCATTTTCAGTGATTGCCTATGGTCAAGGATACCTATGGGTCGTGTATCTACGTCCAATCTACGGTAGACGAGAAGGTTCCATCGGAACAATTATTTATTTCAGTTCAGGGTTCCTCGTCTCTTTATTTTTTTTTGAAAAAGAATTAAAAAAGGGGGGGTGGGGTATGGGGAGAAATGACAAGAAGATATTGGAACATAAATTTGGAAGAGATGATGGAGGCAGGAGTTCATTTTGTTGGCCCATTGTAGTACTTCCATACAATTTTAGCAAAGTGTCCACTGTGAAAAATATGCTCCAATGTTTACACACCAGGTCGGATACAGCAAGCACATTTTGCGACAGTGGGGGGTCCAAATTTGGCTGTTCTATCATCAGTAGGAAGCTTGTTTCTTAAAGCTCTCCACAGGCAGAATGACCATTTGAAAGGGATCTTTTTGTGCCATGTCATTTTGTTAGAAAAGAGAATCAGGTTTTTATCCCTTAGCACTGACCATGCTGATGAGCAAGAGAACTCACCAGAAGTGGATGGTTGCCATATTGGTCTGTCTCTGAGGCAGGGGTTATTATGTATTTTGGTTTGAAGGATGATGGGAATCATGGCCACAGGTGCCATTTGATTGAGTTTTTGAATGTCCCATTGTCCGTCACTCCAAAATTTTGAAACCATGATATTACCTGGCATGCCTCCTATTTGTCTGTAACCAGCTAGGTGTCCAATACCTAACCAGTTATCCCACCAGAAAATGGCATTTCCTGCATGCAATCTCCATTTGATGTGAGAATCAGCAGTCTTTTTGGTGATCATCAATCTTCTCCATGATTGTGATTGTCCAGAATTCCATTTTTTGGACATGGGATGGGACCTTGTGCAGTATTTAGCAAGGAGAAATTTAGTCCACAATGAGCGTTTGGTTTTGAAATGCCACCACTGTTTGTATTCCATGGATTTACAAATTTCAACTATGGATCTCAGACCAATGCCCCCTTCTTCCTGTGGGTAAGTTAGTTTGTGCCATGATGCCCAGTGGTACTTATTCCTCTCCTTATTCATCTCCCAGAAGAAATTGGCTGCTAGTTTCTCAATCTGTTTAAGAACTGCCTTTGGGGGTGTGACAGCAGAGAACAGGTGTATGGGGAGGGACTGGAGAACATGTTTTATTAGAGTCAGTCTGCCACCATAGGACAACATCCTACCATGCCATCCTCTAATCCTGCTTACTACTTTAGTGATGATGCAGTTGAAGTGCCTAATTCTCTTCCTGCCTGTGTACAGGGGACATCCTAGATAGGTAAGAGGGGAGCCTTTTCTGGTGAATCCTGTTAGGCGGTGAATTCTCCTGTTGGTGTAATGGAACACAGAGGAAGCAGTCATGAAGTGGCTTTTATTTTTGTTAATTTGTTGTCCAGATGCCAGTTCATAATTCTGCAACACTCTCATGATCTTTAGCAATGAAGTTTTACATCCCGAGGTGAAGATAATCACATCATTTGCAAAGCTCAGATGTGTGATTTGAGGTCCTCTCCTCTCCATGTAAAATCCATTAAAAATTGATCATGTGTGAGGTTGTTAAGCATTTGGGATAGCAATTCTGCTCCCAAAATGAAAAGTGAGGGGATCAAAGGGTCACCCTGCTTAAGACCTCTGGTGGAATGGAAAAAACCATATCTGGTTCCATTAACTATGACGGAGTACCAATTGTTTGACATTGTTCTCCAGACCATATCAATGAATGTTTCCCCAAATCCTGTCCTTCTCATCATGAGACATGTGAAGGACCAGGATACCCTATCATATGCTTTTGCCATGTCCAGCTTCATGACTAAATTAGCACCTCTGTTGGGCTTTTTGATCCCTTGAACAATTTCCTGTGGAAGCATGATGTTCTCTGAGATGCTTCTGCCTTTTATAAAGTCGGTATGGTTTGGAGAGATAATTCTAGGGAGAATAGGAGCAAGCCTCAAACTGAGGATCTTAGATACAATCTTGTTGAGGAAATTGCTCAAGCTTATTGGTCTAAACTCAGATAGAGTATTGGGGAACTCTACTTTGGATATTAGAACCAAACATGCTTGAGTCATGTATCTGGGCATGGATTGGCGACAAAAGAAGGCTTTCACCACATTTAGGAGGTCCACTTGGATGATATCCCAGCAAAATTGGAAGAACTTCCCATTGAATCCATCCGGCCCTGCAGCACTAGTTGGACTCATTGAGAAGACTGCCTGTTTTAACTCTACCATCTTAGGTTCTTTGCTAAGATTATCATTATCTTCCTCTGTAACCTGTGGCGGGATGTAGGATAGAAGATAATCTCTAATAGACCCCCCAGGATCAGTGGACAAATCTTAGAAATGTTGACAGGCTACCTGCCCAATTGCTTCATCTCCAATGATCTATTCATTATCCTCAGTCCTAATTTTATGTATATAGAGTTTCCTCCTTCTACCTCTAATCAGGCTATGGAAGTATTTAGAGTTGGCATCTCCCTCCTTAAACCATTGCAATTGTGTTTTTTGCTTTAAAACATCCTCCTCAATTTTCAAGTGCTTGATGTACTGAGTTGTGAGTTCATAGGCTGCTAATCTATCTGTTTCCTTGTTGGTCCTTGCCCAAATTTCCTCTGTCTCCCTAACTTTATCGTCAAAGTCTTTGACTTTTTGGAAAATGTCCCCATACTCCTGTCTCGACCATTTAGAGAGTGCATGGCTTAGGAGTTTGGTCTTCTGGTGGAAGATCCACATTGGATTTCCCAAGACAGGGGTGTTCCAGATTTGCTGTACCAATGGCATGAATATTTCATTTTCTGTCCAGCAATTGAGGAACTTGAAGTATCTAATGGCATTGGTCTGTCTGTCATTTAATTCCATGAGAAGTGGGGAATGATCAGAGCCTGCAGATGCTAAATGTGTGATGGTGGTAGCAGAGTGTGCTGCTAGCCAACTATCATTCGCCAATCCTCTGTCTAATCTTTTCCACACTATTGAACTAGGACCTCTACCATTTGACCATGTGTACTTAGATCCATAGTAACCAAGATCAGTAAGGTCGTAGTCTTCTATCATGCTCAAGAATTCTTAGCTTTTGTTGATTTGGTAAGGGATGCCCCCAATCCTCTCTTCGATGGTGGCTATGACATTGAAGTCACCTACAACACACCACGGGACTGAATTTATAAGGGATCTGGACCTCAAATTGTCCCACAGTGGCCTCCTCAATACAGGTTTACATTTGGCATAGACAACTGTTAAGCACATTCTTTGAGGAAGTGCAACATGTGTCAGCTCAACTGTAATCTGTTGTTCATCCTGGTCCAGGACTGTGCCAGTGAAGTCCTTATCCCAAAACAACCAAATCTTATTGTTGGAGTTTGAGGTTGCGCACTGCATGGCAAGTTGGTTTTTGTATTGGTCAACGCGGGAGGTGTCTAGAAAGGGTTCTAAGACAGCTATGAAGGANAACGGTGAATTCTCCTGTTGGTATAATGGAACACAGAGGAAGCAGTCATGAAGTGGCTTTTATTTTTGTTAATTTGTTGTCCAGATGCCAGTTCATAATTCTGCAACACTCTCATGATTTTCAGCAATGAAGTTTTACATCCAGAGGTGAAGATAATCACATCATCTGCAAAAGCTCAGATGTGTGATTGGTCCTCGCCTCTCCATGTAAAATACATTAAAGAATTGATCATGTGTGAGGTTATTAAGCATTTGGGATAGCAATTCTGCTCCCAAAATGAAAAGTGAGGGGGCCAAGGGGTCACCCTACTTAAGACCTCTGGTGGAATGGAAAAAACCATATCTAGTTCCATTAACTACGACAGAGTACCAATTGTTTGACATTGTTCTCCAGACCATATCAATGAATGTTTCCCCAAATCCTGTCCTTCTCATCATGAGACATGTGAAGGACCAGGATACCCTATCATATGCTTTTGCCATGTCCAGCTTCATGACTAAATTAGCACCTCTGTTGGGCTTTTTGATCCCTTGAACAATTTCCTGTGGAAGCATGATGTTCTCTGAGATGCTTCTGCCTTTTATAAAGTCGG
>MCJB01026694.1:21099-60835 GCA_002018475.1 Nicotiana obtusifolia | reverse complement strand
CAGTACATCAAGCACTTGAAAACTGAGGATCTTAGATACAATCTTGTTGAGGAAATTGCTCAAGCTTATTGGTCTAAACTCAGATAGAGTATTGGGGAACTCTACTTTGGATATTAGAACCAAACATGCTTGAGTCATGTATCTGGGCATGGATTGGCCACAAAATAGGGCTTTCACCACATTTAGGAGGTCGACTTGGATGATATCCCAGCAAAATTGGAAGAACTTCCCATTGAATCCATCCGGCCCTGCAGCACTAGTTGGACTCATTGAGAAGACTGCCTGTTTTAACTCTACTATCGTAGGTTCTTTGCTAAGATTATCATTGTCTTCCTCTGTAACCTGTGGTGGGATGTAGGATAGAAGATCATCTCTAATAGACCCCCCAGGATAAGTGAACAAATCTTGAAAATGCTGGCAGGCTGCCTGCCCAATTGCTTCATCTCCAATGATCCATTCATTGTCCTCAGTTCTGATTTTATGTATATAGAGTTTCCTCCTTCTACCTCTAATCAAGCTGTGGAAGTATTTAGAGTTGGCATCCCCTTCATTAATCCATTGCAATTGTGTTTTTTGCTTTAGAATAGCCTCCTCAGTTTTCAAGTGCTTGATGTACTGAGCTGTGAGTTCATAGGCTGCTAATCTATCTATTTCTTGATTGGTCCTTGCCCAATTTTCCTCTGCCTCCCTAACTTTTTCCTCAAAGTCTTTGACTTTTTGGAAAATGTCCCCATACTCCTGTCTCGACCATTTAGAGAGTGCATGGCTTAGGAGTTTGGTCTTCTGGTGGAAGATCCACATTGGATTTCCCAAGACAGGGGTGTTCCAGATTTGCTGTACCAATGGCATGAATATTTCATTTTCTGTCCAGCAATTGAGGAACTTGAAGTATCTAATGGCATTGGTCTGTCTGTCATTTAATTCCATGAGAAGTGGGGAATGATCAGAGCCTGCAGATGCTAAATGTGTGATGGTGGTAGCAGAGTGTGCTGCTAGCCAACTATCATTCGCCAATCCTCTGTCTAATCTTTTCCACACTATTGAACTAGGACCTCTACCATTTGACCATGTGTACTTAGATCCATAGTAACCAAGATCAGTAAGGTCGTAGTCTTCTATCATGCTCAAGAATTCTTAGCTTTTGTTGATTTGGTAAGGGATGCCCCCAATCCTCTCTTCGATGGTGGCTATGACATTGAAGTCACCTACAACACACCACGGAACAGAAGTTATAAGATACCTGGACCTCAAATTGTCCCACAGTGGCCTCCTCAATACAGGTTTACATTTGGCATAGACAACTGTTAAGCACATTCTTTGAGGAAATGCAACATGTGTCAGCTCAACTGTAATCTGTTGTTCATCCTGGTCCAGGACTGTGCTAGTGAAGTCCTTGTCCCAGAACAACCAAATCTTATTGTTGGAGTTGGAGGTTGCGCACTGCATGGCAAGTTGGTTTTTGTATTGGTCGATGTGGGAGGTGTCTAGAAAGGGTTCTAGGACACTATGAAGGACAAGTTGTGGACATGCTTCAATGATTTGAGCCTCTCAATGGCTCCAGAGGTTCTGATACCTCTGACATTCCATATGAGTGTGCTAATCATCAAAACTGGGGGGGGGGGGGGGTTGATTTTTGGTGGTATGTTGCTGCTCCTAGCAGCTCTACTTCTTGTTAGCCTTGGTGATGGGTGATATGACCTGGGGGATAAGCCATGGTTGTGGATTATATCCTGTTCCTACTGTTCCCCATTGAAGGTATCAATTAGGAGGTTGCAATGTTGATCCTCCTCAGATGACTCGCTAACATCAGTATCCTCCTCAACACTTCCACTCATTTCGTCTTCTGAAAGGATGGGTTTGTATTCATCGAAGACAAATGAGTGTTTGTTGAGTGGACATGATTCAGTGGGATCTATGGTTGGAGTTGTGTTCTGGAATTGTGGAGGTGAGGGGTCCTTTTCATGGTTTTCTTTCTCTTGCTCTTGAAGCAGAGGCTGAGATAGTGAGAGATCTGAGACAGTATCCTTGTAGGACAATGTCTTAGCAGCAAGAGCATCTTGTGCTTGCTTTGTTAGTTGGGTAACTGGACTTTGTACCAAAGGAGTGGAGTGTTGGGGAGTTTCTGCAGGTTCACTGATTGTGATTCCTGCATTCTGCTTCTTTATGGTTTTCCTTTTCTTTTGATTTGGTTTGTTTTTTGATTTTGGGGATTGAATGCTAAATTCAGGCACTGCAAGGGCTTTTCCCTTTGCAAGCCTTTTCATAGCATCACTTTGCATAGCAGGCAGATCTTCATCTGTGCTGAGTACCTCACAGATTACTTCTTCAGTATTCAACTGTTTATGTTTTTCTGTTGTAAAGGGAGCAATGGAAGAAAGGGTTTGCCTAAGGTCAGCCAATTGTGCCGCAGCACACTCATGCAAAACATGAGGAATCCCTTCCCCTTTGGTTACCCCGTCAACTTCAATAGCAACAGAAACAGTAGAAACATTGGGGGGTTGGGGGGCAACAGTTAAAACATCAGAAACAACAAAGGGGGTATGGGATTGGGGTGTTACATTTTGATGTTCTAAAACATTATTTTCTGAAATTACCGGAGGATGAATACAGAGAATACCTGACTGTGTAGCTTGACTGGATGGCTGATTAGGTGCTTTGCTGGGCTTGCCTTCCTTTAGCTTGGGCAGGTAAAATCTGTTGTTGCTGCTTGGTCTGGTTGTGACCTCTAAAATTTTTCTTCTTTTGAACTTGCCAGTCATCAGTTGAAGGAGCAACTCCTGAGGTTTGGTTTTCTGCACTCTTTTGGTGTTCAAACACATTTTGATCTTTATTTTGGATATTTTCTTGCATCTGTGGTGTGGCATTCAGTGTTCTTCCTTTTTGCTGAGATATGGTTGCCTTATTTTTGTTAAGACTCTGAGCTTGGGAACCACTGCTTGCAACAACAGCTTCTTCTTTCCTTTTCTGATTCTCTTCATGCTTCTTTTTAACTTGGCAGACTTGAGTTGAGTGACCCTGATGTTTGTAATGTGTGCAGTAGTCTGGGAAATTATCATATTGAATCTCCAACCATTGACCGTCGCCATTAGCATCTTCATCATAACCTAGCCACACATGTGTTGGCCTTTCTTTGGTAAGGTCAATTTTAATTTTGACCTTTGCAACACTGCCTCTAGTTTTCTGAAAGGAGGCCAGATCAAGGAAAAGAGCTTTACCTATTGGTGAAAGCAGAGGAGTGAGTATTTCCATGTAATACAGATGTCAAGGGAGCTCAGGAATAACTATCCAAATCGGTACAACTGGTGAATCCTCATTTGGTTTGAAGGCCGGATTCCATGCTTTCAATTTCATCATTTGACCTTGGATGTACATGTATTGCTTGGTCCACACTGTGGAGTGATCATACTCATTGTCCAAATCAATGTAGACAGTTCTAGCATTGAAGTGGGCAAGTTTGACTGCTCTTCTTAGCTCAGTCTGTGCTATGAAGCTTTTCCTAATGACTTCCATTCTTGGCATTGTGATGAGGAATTTGCCTACCATAGTGTATTTGCATCTTTCTGCAAATTTGATCATATAATCTTCTCTTTTGAATATGACAGCCGGCTTTCCTTGTTTTGTTGTGATGACCGGAGGAGTAAATTGGATTGGGGCTATCTCTGCTTCATGTTTTGCTCTCAGTCTTGTGACAAAAGATTGGGTGACAGTGGGGGGGGGAGTTGGGGTTGTTTGTGTTTTGGCTTTGCTATTATTGTTAGGAGGTGTGCTTGGCTTGTTGGTTGGAGCATAGGTTACTGGTGTGACTTCAGGGGTGGCTGTTGGTTCCTTAGTAGCTGTTTTGGACACTTTTTGGGGGTGCTTTGGCGTGTCAAAATTGGATGAGACTTTGGGGAGGACATTATGTGAGGTGGGAATTTGTTCCTTAGTTTGGTGTATTAGAGCTGGTGTGTGTCGTGCAGTAACATTGGCCTGTGTTTGATCACTCATGTGCTGGGCTGTTTTGGAGAAGTTTTCAAGACTGACCTGTTTAGTATTGCTTGTGGAGGCATGAGAGTCAATGTTCTGTGCTGGTGTTACATTGTTATTGGCTTGCATTGCTTCTGTGTAGTGAAGTTGAATTTGGCTGGGAGTTATCTGTGCATCCTTAGTGATATCTACTATACTAGCATAGTTACTAGTAGTTGTAGACTCACGTAGGACATTGTCTTGTGGCACATTCTGTTGAGCTAGTTGCGAGGGAGCTGCAAAGCTGACCTGTTTACAGTAGCTCGTGGAAGCATGAGAAGAGAGCATTGGCAATTGAGTGACCTGTGATACTAGTACACTGGTATGAGCCTGTACTACTGCAGCAGCTTCCTGTTGAACCTGGCTGCTATTCATTTGTGTTTCCTTTGCAATATCAACTCGAGCAGACTGTGCATATCCTTGTTTATTCATTATGTTATCAACTTTGACAGCATTTGCATTGTCATTTAGGATAGGATTGATAGCCCCTTCAGTGACCACTGGTATTGAAACATTACTGGCAGCTGCTTTCCTACGATAAGAGATGAAATTTGATTGTCACTTTTCAGGCCTGATTCTTGGATTTTATCTTGACGACAAGTTTCCATATGACTTGGAGAAGATTGAAGATTGCCCTAGCCAATCAATTGAGCTTCTATAGTGGCTTTTGCATTTGGTCGAACACTTGGTGTGCGCGACACGGTCGATTCCTTCTTTTGCAAAGTTGTGGACATTGATTCAATGGAAATTGGAATTGAAGGATGGGAAACACTCTCTTGAACCTGAGGAGTCGTTTGGCATTGGTCTTGGGTCGATTGGCATAGTAGAACACCCTTTTCGACCAATTGGTGCATAACTGGTATCTTCAGATGGTCGAAACTCACTGTTCCGGCGGTGAAGTCGTCTGAAATTTAGTGGGGGAGTCGGAATGGGCTTGAGGATGGATCCACTGCACTTGGAATCACTCGATTTGGTTCAGAGAGGAGTGAGCTATCATCAGAAATTCCCAGGTGAAAATTCGCTATAGTGATCCCCTTCGTCGTTTGAAAATCTGTAGCTGCTGGGTGAATCGTTTGGAATGCTGTTTGTTGGGGATGATGCGCCATTATAGGACTCTTCTTTTGGGACAAATCCGGTGGCTTTTCACCACCGGACGGAGGAGAACCAGTCATCAGAAGGCAGTCGCGACACTGTTCAGTTGTGTCGCCCAATACGAAGAGGATCTGTGTTTTTTGCGGCGTGTTTGGTCAAATGGGAAATGGATTCTCTCATTTGATTCACTTTCCTTTTTTGGGTACATGTGAGTTGTTGCTTCTTGGTGCATAGATTTCACGGCGTGTGGCTATGGATAAAATTTATGTGGCATGTCGGTTGAGCAGCTTGTACCGGATGAGATGAGGGTATTGGGCCTGGAACGAGTGTTGTCGGATTTGATTATGGTATGTTTAAAAGGATAATGTCACTAATCAGCTTAGAATTTGGCTATGGTCCTTGTCAGGCGTGAGAGCTCCATGACTTGTTATTCTGATGAGTGGTTACATGTTTCTGAGTTTCTTTCATCATTAGCAGTATACGAAGCTTTTGAACGAGGTTTATTTGAGATGAGGTTTATTATCGGTACCGGGTTTGTCTTTGAGCAGCTACTGTGATCGAAAATTATTGTTACGAGTATGTGAGTTATGTGGTATATCATGTCTTTACATATTGGGTTATGGTTATGGCTCGATATGGCTTGTTCATGCTTGTACAGTATGCAGATACGAGATTTAGGTCTTGCAATGCATTTCAGACGGTAGAGATTTGATTCTAAGGCTTATGGATTAAGGTTGAAACAAGGATCTTCAGTTATGTTGTGTTGTAAAGCTTGCATGGATTGGGGTGAGGTGAGATCACCCATGGGTATGTGCATGGTGAGTTTACATTGTGATTTGATGACTTTGAAATGACCGTTGGCACGTTTGAGAACGAACGTATGTTTAAGTGGGGGAGAATTTAACGACCCAACCGGTCATTTTGAGCATTGCATTTTGTTCAGCTGTTTGAAGTCTTGAGTAGCTTCATATGATGTATTATGACTTGTGTAAATCATCGTTTTGGTTTTCAGGTGATTCGGGATTGATTCGGAAGAATGATTCTCAACTAGGAAGCTTTAGTTGGAAGAGTTGACCAAGTTTGACTTTTGAGTATTTGACCTCGGATCGGAGTTTAGATGGTTCCATTAGGTCCAATGGTGATTTTGGACTTGGGTGAATGCCCGGATTTACATTTGGACGTTTCTAGAAGGTTTTGGCGCTAATTGGCGAAAGTTGGCAATTTGAAGGTTTGAAAGTTCATAGGTTTGATCGGGAGTTGACTTTGATGTTATCGGATTCGGATTGTTTTTCCGGGAGTGGGAATAGGCTCGCTATGTCATTTGGAACTTGTGTTCAAAATTTGAGGTCATTCCGAGTTGATTTGATATGGTTCGGCACAAGTTTTGGAAGTTGAAAGTTCAAAAGTTCATCAAGTTTGAATTGGGACGTGATTCGTCGTTTGATGTTATTATATATGATTTCAGGCCTCGAGTAGGTCCGTGTTATGTTTTGGGACTTATTGGTATGTTCGAACGGGGTCCCAAGGAGCTCGGGTGAGTTTCAGATCGATTTCGGACCATTTCCTTTCATTTTGAATTGTTGGTTTTCTAATATCCCAAATGGTCTTCGCGATCGCGATATTATGGACACGATCACGATGTGTAAGCTGGAGCTGGCCATTTTTCCTCTACGCGTACGCAACCGGCGTAGCGCGTTCGCGGAGCTTAAGTTGTTAGACCATCGCGTTCGTATGTTTATGTTCGCGATCGCCTTGCAGTGTGGGAGCTTTGTTCATCGCGTCCACAAAGTCTTTGCCGCATTCGCGAAGGTAGGCGCAATTTGTGCATAGCGTTCGCAAGGTGTGTGCCGCGAATGTAAAGAGTATTTTTCTGTGGGCAGCGAGTTTATGCTTCGTGAACACAGGGCTTCTTCCGCGTTCGCGAAGGGTACCCCTAGAGCAGAGTCTAAAGTACTCTATTTCGAAGGACTTGGTCATTTTATCATATTTAGAGCTATAGAGCTCGGATTTGGGCGACTTTGGAGGTGATTTTCACCACATAGATTGGAGTAAGTGTTCTCTACTCGGTTTTGATTATATTCGATCCGTCTTTGATTTTGGCATTTGATTGATGATTTTTAGAAGAGACCTAATATGAAATATTGAGTTCTTAACATCAATTCGGAGTCGGATTTAAGTGAAATTAGTATGGTTGGATTCATAGTTGAATGGGTTGTCAAAATTTGTGAGTTTTTTTGGGTTCTGAGGTGCGGGCCCCTTTTTGGTTGACTTTGAGTAATTGATTAAAGATTCGATCTTTACTGTTTGGGTTTGTTTCCTATGGCATTATTTGATGTTTTTGAGTAGCTTTTGGCTAGTTTCGAGCCGTTCGGAGGATGATTTGCGCGGGATGACGTTTCTAGAGTATCGGTTGGCTTGCTCGGTATTTGATTTGGCTCGCTTGAGGTAATTGACATTTCTAAATTTGATTTGAGGGCATTTAACCCTAGAAACTACGTTATATGGAAGGTATTGGGGGCAATGTACGCGCTAGCTGACAGGCTCATGTGCGTGCACCGAGGTATTCATGTTACGGGTAGTTCTTAGGCTATTATATGCCTCATATTGCTATCATACTTCTTAGATATCATGTTTTGTCCATTTTGTGTGACTACGTGGGATATTATTAATGCTAGAAATCATGCATAGGCAACCTGTTCAATTGTTGAGACATGATAGGGTTATTTTCACCATGTTGAGCTATTTGCCTTAGCCGTGGCAATACCGTACAGTCATGAAAGTTACATCCGCATGTTATATCTTGGTCTCTGTGCACTTTCAATATGTTGTCTCACATGTATTGGTGTCCTTGTACGTTACACGAGCTTGAACTGTATTTGAGACATATTGTCTCATTCCATGTTATATAATTGGATTGTGATTCGGTGAGATGTCTGCATATTGAGACTTGAACAGATTGTAGACTGACGTGGGCTATAGAGCCGTATTTATATTAAAATTTGGATCGGGTTGCATGCCGCAACGGTTATATTGATATTGAGGTGACGCGTATGCCGGGCGTCATATTAGGCTAAGCTGTACTGATTTGAGGCTATGCGGGCACCAAGCCCCACTACTTAGGCTAAGTGATTATGATTAGCGCTTGGGTAGGATCTGCCCCTCCAGAGTCTGACATGCCAGTAGCGGGCGCAGGCACAGTGTTATATACACGTGCTTGATAATGGGCAGTTATGCCAGGCACCCGTATAGTGCTAAGAGTGATTATTTTGATGGATCCACGGTTATGAAACGGTCCTTTGAGCCAGGCACATGGAGTGTGCTAAGATTGTGCGTATTTAATGAGTTCACCATGAAACCGATTACTTGACTTGTATATTTGGCATGTAGGCATAGATATATACCTTTCTCATCCTAGACAGTGACACGACATCTAATTACTTGACATGTATATTTCGCATGTAGGCATAGATGTACCTTCCTCATGCTAGACAGTGACATGACATGTGATTACTTGACATGTATATTTGACATGTAAGCATATAGATACATTTTCCTCTTGCTAATTGATTATGTAAATTGGGAAGAACATGACTCTTTTGATAAAATCATGTTTAATTTGATTTCAGTGGTAAGATTTAGAATGAGACAACTATATTTTGAAAACATGTCTACTTTCTGTTCTGTGAATGAGATAGGCATTTCATCTCCTGAGTTGTATACCATTATTGTCTTCACTATACTGTTATGAACTTGTCACGACCCAAAACTCGACACGTCTTGATGGCACCTATCATGATACTAGACAAGCTGACAATTCACATATCCCAACATTTTCAAAAGCAAAACACGCTAAAAACATGTTTAAATCAATGGAAATCTCATAAAAACAGATGAAATGTCACAACTAAATAGAGAAAATCCCCAAAACCTAGGTGTCACCGAGTATATGAGCATCTATATAATGACATAGTCTGATACACTGTCTAGAAAGACAAACGGAATAAATAAAACTGAAAGATAGGGGAGGAGAGTCAAGGTTTGAGGACGCCCAAGCAGTTACCTCGATGATCTCCGAAAAGGTAAAAAATCCACGATCAACAACCACCGTGCCCGGAAATGCCTGTATCTGCATACGAGGTGCAGGGTGTAGTGTGAGTACAACCAACTCAATAAGTATCGCAGATAAACAAGGCAAGGTAAGAGAAGCTTAAATTTTTGAGGATACTAGTTAATTCGGTGTGATTCTATCCCTTTAAACCAACACAGCATAACATTTAAAGCTAACTCATAAGGCTTCGTGAGAAGAATATCAGTGTGTGCATGTGCAATGTTTTCTCAAAATACCCCACTCAGCAATATTATGGCAAGTAGAGGAAAGAAACAAGTAAATCAGATAAGTGATCAAGGAAATATAAGTTCCACACACTGCACGAACAACTCACGTGCTAACAATAGAATCTGCACGGACAGCTCACATGCGACACGGGCAACTCACGTGTCAATAATATCAATATATATGGATCTGTATGGACAACTCACGTACTTCACGGACAACTCACGTGCCAATAATGCCAATATAGAGATCCGCACGGATAACTCACGTGACAATAATACGAATACAGGGATCCGCATGGATAACTCACGTGTTGCACGGACAACTCACGTGCCAATAAAATAATCATGCCCAACATAGCTGCAGGCCTAGTCCAAAATATCATATAGAAGCAATAAAGCAAGTATACGGGTATAAAATGAACGAAATAAGATTCCCATGTCCCTAGACTGGTGTGAAGAACATGCTAAGAGTAGACATGTGCAAAGTGTGCTATCATAGTCCAAACCGGCAATTTCATCAATTAAAAGCATTTATCAAGTTCGTTCCGGGATTAAACCTCTAAGTAGTCTCATCATGGCTCAACTGGATCACATAAACTGATACAACATGTTAGATACCAAAGCTTGAAGCTCAACAGTCATTTTTTGGGCTTGTAAGAGCTCGAGCACAACCCAAACATGGATATACAATCCCGGTGCCCGCACATGGGATCATCCCCACGCATGTACGCACCCAAAAGCACGTGGCTATCACAATAATTCAGGCAACGGGTGCCTCAATTGAGTTTAAATACGATACTTACCTCAAGCAAATCGAATCACTCCGCTAGCAAGCCCTTGCCTCGCGAATCGGCCTCCGCATGCCTCGAATCTAGTCATAAACAATTTGATACAGTTAACACGGGCTAACGGAATCAATTCCATAAGAAACTACTAAATTCTTAGTCAAAAGTAAAAAAAGTCGAGTCAAATGCCGGCCCCCAGGCCCACGTCTCGGAATACAATAAAAGTCACAAAATTCGGAATTTCATTCAACCACGAGTTTAACCATACCAAATTTACCAAATTCCGATACCAAATCACCGCTAAAATCCGCAAATTAAACTCTCCAAATCCCTAGCCTCAAACTCCCAAATTCCACCTCAAAAACACACAAACTAGGTGAGAAATTCAATGGGGAATCAAGATTATTGAATAAAAATGACCAAGAGTGACTTATCTCAAGAATCCCTTCGAACATCCTCTCAAAAATCGCTTTAGTCCGAGTTTGGAAAGTCCAAAATGATAAAAATCACGAAACCCTTCGGATTTAAACACTGCCTAAAGATCCCGCTTCTGTGGTCCAAAACTCCGCTTCTTCGGTACCGCTTCTGCCAAATCCCGCTCCTACGGGTGCGCATCTGCGCAAGTCCTTCCACTTCTCCGGACTAGCGACTCCAAGAACCCTCCGCTTCTACGACCAGCCTCCGCATCTGTGAGATCGCAAAGTAGAATTTTCCCTTGCACCTGTGCAAACCCTCACTTTTCCTAGAACTACATCTGCGACCCTAGGGCCGCTTTTGCAACTCCGCGGCTGCGGCCATTCCCTCGCAGGTGCGATCATACCAGACCAGAACACACCAGCCCTCAAAAATTCTAAAAATCCAATATGATTACGAGCCGAATCTCTCCTAAGACCCCTGGGACCTCAACCAAACATACCAACAAGTCCTAAAATACGATGCGAACTTAGTCAAGCCCTCAATTCACATAAAAAACATCAAAAACACGAGTCACACCACAATTCAAGCCTAACAAAAACTAAGGGATTCCGACTTCTACAATCGATACCGAAACCTATCAAATCAAGTCCGATTGACCTCAAATTTTGCAAAAAAGTCATCACTTGACACAACGGAACAACTCCAACTACCAGAACCACAATCCGAGCCCGATAACAACAAAGTCAACTCACGGTCAAACTTCTAAACTTTCAAAGCCTCTAATTTTCCAACCATCAGAACTCTATTCCGTAGTCGTTCATACATAAGTCAATATCCAGTCAACCTTTTCAACTAGTCTCAACTCATTCCAAAACATTCCCGGAACCGAACCAACTCCCCCGGCAAGTCACATAGCAAATATTAAGCATAAAATGAGTAGTAAATGGGGGAACAGGGCTGAACCTCTCAAAACGACTGGCCGGGTCATTACATCCTCCCCCTCTTAAACAAACGTTCGTCATCGAACGGGTCTAGAAACGTACCTAGAGTCTCAAATAGGCATGGACATCTGCTCTGCATCTCCCGCTTGGTCTCCCAAGTAGCCTCCTAAACTGGCTGACCTCTCCACTGCACCTTCACTGAAGCTATATCTTTTGACCTCAACTTTCGAACTTGTCGATCCAAAATGGCCACCGGCTCCACATCACAAGTCAAATCACCATCCAACTGAATCGTGCTGAAATCCAAAACATAAGACGGATCGCCAACATACTTCCGGAGCATAGAAACATGAAATACTGGATGCACACTCGACAGAATAGGCAGCAAGGCAAGCTTGTAAGTCACCTCTCCAATCCTCTGAAGCACCTCAAACGGCCCAATACACCAGGGGCTTAACTTGTCCTTCTTCCCGAACCTCATAACACCCTTCATGGGTGAAACCTTTAGTAGTAACTTTTCCCCAACCATGTAAGCAACATCACGAACCTTCCGATCGACGTAACCCTTCTGTCTAGACTGCGCCATGTGGAAGCCGATCCTGAATCAATTTAACCTTGTCCAAAGCATCCTGACTAAGCAAGTACCCAATAGCCTAGCCTCACTCGGCTCAAACCAACCCACCAAAGACCGACACTGTCCCCCATACAAAGCCTCATACAGAATCATCTAAATGCTCGATTGGTAGCTGTTGTAGGCAAATTCTGCAAGCGGCAGAAACTGATGCCATGAACCCCTAAAATCTATGACACAAGCGCATAGCATATCCTTCAATATTTGAATAGTGCGCTCGGACTGTCCATCCGTCTGAGGGTGAAATGTTGTACTCAGCTCAACCTGTGTGCCCAACTCTCACTGCACGACTCTCCAAAATTGTGATGTAAACTCCGTGCCTCAATCTGAAATGATGGACACGGGCACACCGTGAAGATGAACAATCTCGTGATGTAGATCTCAGCCAACCACTCCGAAGAATAAGTAGTCCCAACTAGAATGAAGTGCGCAGACTTGGTTAACCGATCCACAATCACCCAAATACCATCAAACTTCCTCAAAGTCCGTGGGAGTCCAACTACAAAATCCATGGTGATACGCTCCCATTTCCACTCCGGAATCTCAAGCCTCTGAAGCAATTCGCCCGGTCTCTGATGCTCATACTTCACTTGCTGACAGACTGAGCTACAAACCCCACTATATCCTTCTTAATCCTCCTCCACCTATAGTGTTGCCTCAAGTCCTGGCACATCTTCGCGGCACCCGGGTGAATGGAATATCGTGAACTGTGGGCCTCCTCAAGAATCAACTCACGTAGCCCATCTAAATTAGGCACACAGATCCGACCCTACATCCTCAACACCCCATCATCCCCAATAGTAATATCCTTAACATCACTGTGCTAAATCATGTCCTTAAGGACAAGCAAATGGGGATCATCATACTTGCGCTCTCTGATGCGATCAAATAAACAAGACCGAGAAATCACACAAGCTAGAACCCGACTGGGCTCCGAAACATCTAATCTCACGAAGTTGTTGGCCAAGGACTAGACATCAACTGCAATAGATCTCTCACCAATAGGAATATATGCAAGGCTACCCATACTCACCGCCTTTCTACTCAAGGCATTGACCACCACATTGGCCTTTCCCTGATGATACAGAATGGTGATATCATAGTCCTTTAGCAGCTCCAACCACCTCTGCTGCCTCAAATTTAGATCTTTTTGTTTGAACAAGTGCTGGAGACTCGGATGATTTGTAAATACCTCACAAGACACACCATAGAGATAGTGCCTCCAAATCTTCAACGGATGAACGATGGTTGCCAACTCCAAATCATTGATAGGGAAGTTCTTCTCATGGGGCTTCAACTGGCACGAAGCATAAGCAATCACTCTACCCTCCTGCATCAAGAAACACCCAACACCAATCCGAGAAGCATCACAATATACTGTATAAGAGCCGGAAGCTGAAGGAAAAACTAGAATTGGAGTTGTGGTTAAGGGAATCTTGAGCTTCTGAAAACTATCCTCACACTCAACCTGAATGGAGAACCCTTCTAGGTCAATTTGGTCAAAGGCGCTGCAATACACGAGAAACCCTCCACGAAGCGACGATAATAATCGGCCAAGCCGAGAAAGCTCCGAATCTCAGTAGCTGAGGACGGTCTGGGCCAACTCTAAATCGCCTCTATCTTCTTTGGATCCATCTTAATCCCCTTACTGGACACCACGTGCCCTAAAAACGCCACTGAACTAAGCCAAAACTCATTCTTGGAGAACTTGGCGTAAAGCTTCTCCTCCCTCAACCACTGTAATACAATCCTTTAAAGCTGGGCATATTCCTCCTAGCTACATGAGTACACCAAGATATCATCAATGACTACTATGACAAATGAGTCGAGATATGGCTGAAATATCCTATTCATCCGATGCATAAATGTTGTTGGGGCGTTGGTCAGTCCAGAAGACATCACAAGGAACTCATAGTGACCATAACGGGTCCTGAATGCTGTCTTTAGAATACTCGAGTCCCGAATCTTAAACTAGTGATACCCAGACCTCAAATTAATCTTAGAGAGCACCTCGCTCCCTGAAGCTGGTCGAATAGATCATCAGTGCGCAGCAAAGGATACTTGTTATTGATTGTAACTTTGTTTAACTGCCTATAGTCGATGCACATCCGCATAGTACCATCCTTTTTCTTCACAAATAGAACAAGTCCACCCCAAGGCGACACAGTAGGCCTAACAAACCCATTATCAAGAAGTTCCTGAAGCTGCTCTTTCAATTCCTTCAACTTTTCTAGTGCCATACGATACGGAGGAATAGAAATAGGCTGAGTTCCCGGCACCAAGTCAATAGCAAAGTCAATATCCCTGTCAGGTGGCATGCCCGACAGGTCTGCAGGAAACACATCCGAAAAATCTCGCACCACCAGAACCGAATCAATAGTAGGAGTATCAGCACCGACATCCCTCACAAAGGCCATATAAGACAAACAGCCCTTCCCAACAATCTGTTGGTCCTTCAAATAAGAAATCACCCTGCTGGGAACATAATCTAGAGAACCTCTCCACTCAATCCTTGGAAACCCCGACATTGCCAACATCACGGTCTTAGCGTGACAATCTAGAATAGCATGACATAGAGACAGTCAATCCATATCCAAGATCACGTCGAAATCAACCATGCTAAGCAATAAGAGATCAATTCTGGTCTCCAATCCCCCAATAGTCACTACACACGACCGATATACATGATCTGCAACAATAGTATCGCCCACCGGCGTAGAGACATGAACGGGTGAAACTAACGACTCACGGGGTAGATCCAAATAACGAGTAAAATAGGAGGATACAGAGGAATAAGTGGAACCAGGGTCAAATAATGTGGAAACATCTCTATGGCACACTGAAACAATACCTGTGATCACTGCATCTGAAGTAACAGCCTCTAGCCTGGCAGGAATAGCATAGAGTCGAGTCTGACCACCACCTAATCGGCCTACCCCTCTGGGGCGACCTCTAGCTGCCTGGGTCCTACCCCAAGCTGGCTGAGCGGGTGGTGTAACTGCTGGTGCTGATATCATTAGCTGAGAACTCTATTGTGGAACCCCACTCAACAATCTAAGGCAATCCCTCTTAAGAAGACTCAAGTCTCCGAACCCAAAATAACCCCTCCTTTAACGGAGCTGCTGCTCCTAATAACTCGAGGAACTGCTTGCAGAAACCTAAGCAGACGAGGCATGGTGAGAACTCTGCACTGGTAGTGCACTGAATGAAGACTGACCCGAGCAAGCACTATAAGAAACGTGGCCAACTGATGCACCACGATGAGCTGGACAAGCTATCTGAGCGGGACTATAAGAACGAACCATGTTTTGGTCGGACTGACCCCCAGAAGAGACACTGTTGAAACCACCCGAACCACAAGGCCTCTCGGCCTCCCTCTTCTCATGCTCCTGACTACGGACCATCTCTAGCCTTTGAGCAATATCAACCACCTCGTTGAACGTAGAACCTGTGACACTCTCCCGAGTCATAACAAAATGCAATTGATAGGTGAGGCCATCAATGAACCTCCTAATCCTCTCCCTCTCAGTGGGAACCAACCAAACTGCGTGACGAGCCAACTCTGAAAATCTCATCTCATACTGGGTCACAGACATACCCTCTTGATACAGCTACTCGAACTGCCTGTCCGGCTCCTCCCTGCGTGTCTGTGGCACAAACTTCTCCAAGAAAAAAACGGAGAACTCATGCCATGAAAGTGGTGCTGCACCGACTGGCCTGCGCCTCTCATAGGCATCCCTTCATCTGAAAGCAGCCCCAGTAAACTGAAAAGCAGTAAATGAGACCCCACTGGTCTCTAGAATACCCACCATACGAAGAATCTGCTAGCACCTATCTAAGAAGTCCTGCACATCATCTGACTCAGCCCCACTGAATGATTGAGGCTAGAGTCTCCCAAATCTCTCGAGTCTCTTCTACTTATCATCACTCATAACAGGACCCACCTGAGTCTGAGCAACTACAATCGACTGGGTTGGTAGTACCCTCGGTGTCTAAAGTCCCTGCATCACCTGCTCTGGAGTACGGGCGGCGAGAGTCTGAGTACCTCCCCCAACCTGAGGAGTCAGAATAGAAACCGTCTGAGCAAGGCTAGTGCACACAGTCAAAATCTGAGCCAAAGCCTCCTAGAGGCCTAGAATCACAATGGGCACAGTTGGTGCTTGAGTTGGCGCCACTGGCTCAACCATATGTGGTACCTGCTCTTGAGCTGGAGCAACTGGTGGTTCTGCACGTGCTGCTCTAGCTACTGTACGAGTTGCACCTCTGCCCCTACCGCGACCCCGGCCTCTCGTGGCCCTAGCCGGTGGTACTGCTGACTGTCCATCCTGACCGGTACCATGTGACTCACGATCTGTGAGAGAATAAAATAACAGAAGTTTAGTTTCTGCAATCAACAAATCCGCCACGACAAGAATACAAGAATGTGAATTTTTCCTAAGGGTTCGACAACTTTTTGAAGATGAGTGCACACGTCTCCGTACCAATCCACAAGACTCTGCTACACCTGCTCATGAATCATGAGACCTATGTACCCTAAGCTCTAATACCAACTTGTAACGATCCAAAACTCGACACGTCATGATAGCGCCTATCATGATATAAGGCAAGCCTACAACTCACATATCCCAACATCTTCAAAAGAAAAACATGCTAGAAGCAGGTTTAAATCAATGAAAATCTCATAAAACCGGATGAAACGTCGCAACTAAATGCAGAAAATCCACGAAATCTAGGTGTCACCGAGTACATGAACATCTATATAATGACATAATCTGATACACTGTCTAGAAAGCATAACGGAATACATAAAATTGAAATATAGGGGAGGAGAGTCAAGGTCTGCGGTTGCCCAAGCAACTACCTCGATAATCTCTGAATAGGTATAATCTCCATGATCAACAACCAGCATGCTCGGAAATGCCTGGATCTCCACACAAGGTGCAGGATGAAGTGTGAGTACAACCAACTCAATAAGTATCGCAAATAAACAAGGCAAGGTAAGAAAAGCTTAAATTATTGAGGATTCTAGTTAACTCGGTGTGATTTTGTCCCTTTAAACCAACACAGCATAACATTTAAAGCTAACTCATAAGGCTTCGTGAGAAGAATATCAGTGCGTGCATAATGTTTTCTCAAAACACTCCACTCAACAATATTATGTCATGTAGAGAAAAGAAACAAGTAAATCAGATAAGTGATCAAGGAAATATAAGTTTCACACACTACATAGACAACTCACGTGCTGCACGGACAACTCACGTGCTAACAATAGAAGTTTCATGGACAACTCACATGCAACACGGGAAACTCACGTGTCAATAATATCAATATATATAGATCTGCACAGAAAACTCACCTGTTGCATGGACAACTCACGTGCCAATAATGGCAATACAGGCATCCGCATGGACAACTCACGTGCCAATAATGCTAATACAGGGATAAGCACGGACAACTCACGTGCTACACGAGCAACTCACGTGACAATAACATATTCTGCCTCGCATTGCCGCATGCCTAGTTCAAAATATCATATATAAGCTATAAAGCAAGTATACAAGCATAAGATGAACGAAATAAGATTCTCAAGTCCTTGCACTGGTGTAATTAACATGCTAAAGTGTAGGCATGTGCAAAGTATACTATCGTAGTCCAAACCGGCAATTTTATCAATGAAAAGCATTTATCAAGTTCGTTCAGAGATTAAACCTCTAAGTAGTCTCACCATGGCTCAACTGGATCACACAAACTGATATAACATGTTAAATACCAAAGTTTGTCATTTCAGGGCTTGTAAGAGCCCGATCACAACTCAAACATGGATATACAATCCCGATGCCCGCACATAGGATCATCCCCACACCCAAAAGCACGTGGCTATAACAACAATTCAGGAAACTGGTGCCTCAACCTAGTTTAATTACGATACTTACCTCAAGCAAATTGAACCACTTAGCTAGCAGGCCCTTGCCTCGCGAATCGGCCTCCGAATGCCTCAAATCTAGCCATATACAATTTGATGCAATCAACATGGGCTAAAGGAATAAATTCCATAAGAAATACTCAATTCTTAATCAAAAGCCAAAAAGTCAACTCAAAAGTTGGCCCTCGGGCCCACATCTCAGAATCCAATAAAAGTCACAAAATCTGGAAGCCCATTCAACCATGAGTTAACCATACCAAATTTACCAAATTCTGATACCAAATCACCACCCAAATCCCCAAATTAAACTCTCCAAATCCCTAGCCTCAAACTCTCAAATTCCACCTCAAAAACACACAAACTAGGTGGAAAATTCAATGGGGAATCAAGATTATTGAATAAAAATGACCACAAGTGACTTATCTCAAGAATCCCTTCGAAAATCCACTCAAAAATTGCCTTAGTCCGAGTTTGCAAAGTACAAAATGAGAAAAATCATGAAACCCTTCGGATTTAAACACTGTCTAGAGATCCCGCTTCTGTGGTCCAAGAATCGCTTCTTCGGTACCCTTTTGTGGTCAATAATCCGCATCTGCTGAGCTCACTTAAGGGCCGAGCAACCGCTTCTGCCGTCCCAAATCACGCTCATGCATTCCCAAATCCCACTCCTACGGGTGCGCATCTGCACAAGTCCTTCCGCTTCTGCGGACCAGCGACTCCAAGCCCCCTCCGTTTCTGTGACCAGCCTCCGCATCTGCGAGATTACAGGTGTAAAATTTTCCCTCGCACCTGCGCAAAGCCTCACTTCGCCCAGAACCGCATCTGCGACCCTAAGGCCGCTTCTGTGGCTCCGTGCCTGCGGCCATTCCCTCGCAGGTGCGGTCGCACCAGACCAGAATACACCAGCCTTCAAAAATTCCAAAAATCTAATCCGATTTTGAGACGAATCACTCCTGAGGCCCCCGTGACCTCAACCAAACGTACCAACAAGTCCTAAAACACGATGCAAACTTAGTCGAGCCCTCAATTCACATCAAACAGTATCGAAAACACAAATCACACCCCAAATTAAGCCTAACGAAAACTAAGGAATTCCAACTTATACAATCAATGCCGAAATCTATCAAATCAAGTCCGATTGACATGACACATCGGACCTACTTTAACTCCCGGAATCACAACCCAAGCCTAATAACCTTGTCCAACATCAATAACCAATAACAGTTCTGTAATGACCCAGCCAGTCATTTTGAGAGTTGTAGCCTCTTTCCCCCATAAACTACTTATTTTATGCTTAATAGTTGCTATGTGACTTGTCGCGCTAGCTGGTTCGGTTCCGGGGATATTTCAAAATGAGTTGAGACATTTAGTCTCAAGGTTGGGAGCTTTAGTTGAAAAGGTTGACCGAATGTTGACTTATGTGTGAACGACTCCGGAATGGAGGTTTGATGGTTCTGATAGCTTCAATGGGTGATTTTGGACTTAGGAATATGTCTGGATAGTGATTTGGAGGTCCGTAGTTGAATTAGGTTTGAAACGGCGAAAGTTGGAAAATTAGAGGCTTTGAAAGTTTAGAAGTTTGACCGAGAGTTGACACATCAACAATAATTATATTAAGCCTCCCAATAGTCCAATGATCAACAACAACACACCTACAAATTTTAGAAAATTAGGCAGCACCTATATCACTTCTTTTCAATTCAAACCAACACCAAAAACGACAAGAACAACATCAAAAATATCACACCCAAGCTACTACATCAAGAACCGGGTGAAACCTCGCTTAAAATCCTTCCAAAATAGTACCATACGCACAACACCTCAAACATACTTCCATCTTCAAGTTTAACATGTTTTCTTTCAACATCTAGGCTTGCTATGGCCTAAAAATGACTCAACCCAAGGAGAGGGGTGAAGAACATACCTTATAGCACACAAATACCCAATTTTCATAGATTACTTTGTTGTTATGCCTTCATTAGTCAGCCACGAAGAGAGAAAGAGGCGAACTATCAACTAGTTCAGAGTCCTAACACTTGAATCCACTTGTTTCACCTTCTCCGCTTTGATTTGGCTTCCAAACCCTAAGGATATGTTTAGGATGTATAGAAAGTTCTAGATCTGATTTGGGTCGAAAATAAGTCTTGGAGACGAAGTCCATAACTTTATATAGAAAGATAATTGTCAACCGACCTTGTGGGTCCCAAAGGGAGCTGCTTGCACAGTCTCACAAAAAAGTAAATATCTCTCTATTCCGATATCATATCGACAAACGGTTTAATGTATTGGAAAATAGACTCGTAGATATTCTATTTTGTTGGTGGATAACTTCCTAATTCCAAGTATATTGGTAAGAAAACTCAGTGACATTAGACCCAAATTTCAGTACAATTTATTAACGTAACTTGTGACGACTTTCATCGACTTTTGTTTCACAACTCTCTTGAATTCAAAACTTAATACATGACTATCATACGACTAAACTACCTCATAACATCACCTTCTTATCATGTTAATCACCCTAGTCTCACCCCAAAAGTACGGGTTATAACATTTCCAACTTGCGGACTTTCGATGAAACTTATTTTCTTCGATTTGTTTAGCTTCTAAACCTTACAACCCTCTTGGTACTTGCAGTTCATGGTCTTAAATATTTGTAACATACAAGGTAACATGACTAACTTACTTTATGTACTTTCAAAGATGATCTTATTTTCGAGCGTACATCAATTGACTTGTTACGTACTTTCACGTATGAAAACATGGGGTGTAACATCATTTCCCCCTTTGGAACATTCGTCCTCGAATGTTGGTTGTTTCGCTTATCCGTATCGTAACCTACAAATCTTACGAATACTTTAATACCATCCTTTCCATCTAGGAAATTATTCTATGAATAAATCCAAAGGCCAGGGCATTCCCCCCTTTAGGCCTTTTTCTCACACCACGAATTTGGAACATTCGTCCTCGAATGTTGGTTGTTGCACTTATCAGTCTCGTAACCTACAACTCTTATGAATACTTTAATACTGTCCTTTCCATCTAGGAAATTATTCTATGAATAAATCCAAAGGCTAGGGCATTCCCCCGTTAGGCCTCTTTCTCACACCACGACTTGTGGGTGGAATTCTTCCAATCTCGTAATTGTTGCTACCTTCTGTCATGCAGCATGTACGGCTCTCTCCTTGTACACGCGCCTATGCAAATCTTCTCCCCTTTTTCCTACAGCTTTTAGCCAATATCTAGGCCTAACTTTGTGAACATATACAGAACCATGACAAGTTGTCCCTCTGGGCATCTATAGGTATACTGAAGTTCTTCATTTGGTACTTTGTCGAACTTACGACTATTGCTATATTTCATTTCATAGCCTCGATTGCCCTTCCATATGGCTTTATTGCATCTAGAATAGGTCATACTATACCATAATACTTACTTTAGTTTTTTATTACCGAGGTCTGCTACCCAACTCCAGTTTACTCTCTCGCTGCTGATCCTATATATATAAATCTAAGTCCTTTAATGCTTCCTCATTACTGTTCATCATAAGAATGGCAGCCTAATCTCATCTCATACTTTGGAACTTTTATCCATCTATTATTGATTCACCTTAATGTTGATCTACAATTACCACTGATAACTTGAAACCTCTTACGTAATACATTGTTATTAGGGCTTACATCTCACCGGGAAACATCTGATATTAATTTCCTGATCCACGTAGGGATGATACTGTACTTTAATAACCGTGTTTCATAGCATCTCAATGTGATTCATCTTATGGGGTATTCTAATCCCGTTCAATTCATGAAATCTCTTCTCATTGAATCATTACTCGATCGAAGGTCTAAATGTCATCCTCTTATCATTTATCATAATTACACTCTTATTCTATTACTAGGGCAACATTTCATCTCTTCTAAATGCTCCTAGTCTTAAACTCCTTCGATTTCATTCAGGCTATACTGAGCTTTCTATAACTTACGGAAACCATCAGCTCTCTTGTTTTGATGGACTCAATCCCGAGGCCTTACCTATTCTCGTCACCTCATCACTCACCTTTTCTTATCCTTACTCCGGTCTAACTAAAACCTTTTCGCTCTACCATAATTTTGCTTGCGACCTACACATAATTATTCATACTACTCGCAACCTTTATTTAACTTGCTAGCACTATATATTTTTGCTTATATTGTTTTGAACCTCAAGCGAGACATCACGTAATCTCTAACTCTTCCTTACTCTCTTAACTAGGTCTCTCGGTACCTGGAAACCATAGGCTAGAAGATATGTTACTGACGACACTACTATCATTTCTGAATACTGAACCACGGTGCTTCTAGCCCTCTATCTGAAGTCTGGATTATTCACAACCTTCTGTACATGAGTATCTCATACCTTCTTTACCTTTAACTTACTTACCTTTAAATCTCGCATTGTATCTTCTATCATGTTCATAACTTCCCTTTCATATAGGTGGAATTTACATCCACACCTTAAATCTCTACTATAATACTTGCACCTCTGGTGCATACACAATCTGGCAGAAGCTTCATACAGACTTCTTACAACTCAGCTCTATGGCACGATATGGATACGAAAGAAGGGTAACATTTCTTAATTGCCCTGTAGATTCTCAATTATAAGTGTTGCGCCTAACGTACCCATAAGTGATACTCTACTAGACACGACTTTTTAAACTCCTTAGTACACGACCTGCTCTAATATCATTTTGTCACACCCCAACTGGGGGAGGCGTGGCCGGCACCCGATGTCGTACTTGCCCGAGCGAACCACTTTGTAACTCATGATTATTTGACGAACACTAGAACATACATAGGTCAAGTTGGTTGAACTCATTCTTTCTATAACTATCATAGGACAACATGGCCAACACTCATAATGTATAACTGTAAGTGGGCAAATGCTGTATCAGCGATCCATCGTACTCAAAACATGAATACACATGGGCCGTCAAGGCCTCTAACAAACTGTACACAATGAACGTGTGTTTACAAAGCCTCTAAGAGTATTTAACATTGAAACATGGTTGGGACAGAGCCCCAGCCTACCCATAAGTCTATTGCAAAACTCTAACATGATGCCTTATAGACTCGACTGTACTCCGAATGAAGTGTGTCTTACCGATACTTCTCCGAAGCTAACCTCGTCTACTATGAGGGCTCATCACCGATTACCTACACCTGCAGGCATGAATGCAGCGTCCACAACAAGAAGAACGTCACTACGAATATTGTAGTAAGGTGGGAGAGATTGATATGATATCACACTTCCAATCCGTCAATGCTGCTGTAAGTTTGTTTGGCGAAGCTGGTACTGGAATTCATGCCCCCGAGGCTAAGCCTCTTAGGGCTTGTTCAGTATGAGGGAAAAGGGATAACTAATCCTGAAATTAATTGTATCCCCGCTTGGATGGGATGAAATCGCAGTATAATTAATCCCAGAATTAATTATCGCGGGATTATAGTATTATTTTTATCCCTATGGGAGCGCGAAATAACATTCACGGGATAACTAATCCCGAATAGTTAATTTTGGAATAACTTGTTTGCCAACCAAACGACCCCTAAGAAATCAAAAACCGCTGAAGAGGTAGGTAAGTAGGAGTACTAGGAGTAGTATTAAGTCATTCTCACATATATTACTATATATAATGAATGAATGTAATATGTCACTTCTTTTTTACCCCCTTTTGTTAGAGCTATTACTCCTTTGATGACTCAAATCCACAACCCTTGGGTTGTAGGTGGGGGATACTGACCATCTGAGCAACCCCCTCTTGTCATGTAACACGTGACTTAGGGTGTGTTTGGTATGAAGGAAAATATTTTTCGAAAAATATTTTTCAAGTTTTTCATGTTTGGTTAGCTTAAATATTTTGGAAAATATTTTTCTCATGCATTCATTTTTCTCAAATTGGAGGAAAATATTTTCCCCATCAAGAGAAGGAAAAATATTTTCCAAAACTCTTTCTCAACCTTCCCCACCCTATTCATCATCCCCACCTACTCCCAAGAACCCACCCCCACCTCCACCTACCCAACCCCACCCTAAATAGAAATAGTATTAATATTTTTTTTTCATGTTATAGATAGATTTTTTTTTCATGGAGTATTTTTTTTAAATGATATAAAAAAGTATTTTTTTTATTTCGACAAAAAAAGTACTTTCTTTTCATAGAAAAAGTATTTTCTTTCATTTCAACAAAAGAAACAGGAAAATGCTGATCAAACATCCTTTTTCAAGCAAAAGGATATAGATGAGTCACCTTTTCCATTTCAAACTTTCATTTCAAACATCCTTTCATTGGCAGATGTTTGTATTGCATCACTTTATTTGCTATCTCATCCATGAAATTTCTTTATATCTTGCATCTAATGTTGTTGATCACGCTAAAAAATATGTTAGAAGATCTTTGCGTGTAATTCTTGGAGAGAAAGAACCTTATTTATTTGGATTTTTAATTTTTATATGTTTTTGACTAATTTTGATAAGTCTATGATTAATGACTAGAGGTTGGTAAATTAAGACATATTTGGAACATTTATGTAAGATTCCCATAAAAGATTTTATAAGGTAACCGGATGCCTGGGGCTTAGGAAAAGGTCGTCCGCTGTCTCTTAAGAAAGGACAAAGACTAATTAATATCATGTTTACACCGATCAGATTTAAAAAAGATTGCTAGCATCAAGAAGACGCATAATAATACAAAAGTTAAAAAAGACTTTGTTAGCTCAATTACAAAAAGACTATTTTAGTCCCAGGGAGCTAACCGCATGAGGATCCTGCATTGTTAGCCGGTAAAGTGCATAATGGCTCAAACTCTTATTTTAGGATGTTATCAGACTAGAACTTAGTATACTCGATGATCATCAATATTAAGGTCATCTAACAACTGAATGAGCCCATTCTGATTTTCAAAATTTTGAAATTCTGATGCCAAAGACTAAACAAACTCAGTCCCGTCGGCGACCTCATCAGGAAAATTCACATGGAAGAGCCATGTTTAATAGGGCGAACAGGTGTACGAAGCAAAGCCTGCTGCTTTGTGTAATCGTAAAGTAGCTCAGAACCTTCTCTTCGACAAAAATAGGGAAGCGAGGAATAATCCATGATCCACATGTTACCAAACAAGGTGGTTAGAACTCTCAACAACTCCAAAAATAGGTAATACAAGATAACCTTCCTAATCAATGAAACCAGAAAATATTTATCCAAGTGGCACACTCATAGTCACGACTCATGAGCTACACCAAATTCAATAACAAATTATTGCGTGATTTCATTGATAAAGACATACGGCATGTCGAAACAAAAAATGTAAAAAGAGTCATGACAAATCCTTGCCCCAAAAGTTCTTAAAAAGATTCTACCCACACATCCTTTTTCAAGCAGAAAGAAACAGGAAAATGCTGCACAGGCAAAGATTAATAATTTCAAACATCTGCCAATTAATAGGGCATCAGAAACTCAGTTCTTGCATCACCCATGATGTCTAGAATGGGAATCCGAGTGACTCATCATCTGCTTTCTACGTCAGCAAAAAAGAAAATGAAGAAGATATATAGCACCAGTTTGAAAATGATGGGAATGCAAAGACTCAATAAATGATGGTGCGTCAAAGAGGAATGATGCAAAGGCAAAGATTAAAATTTACAAACAATGAATAGTGCATCAGAAACTTGATTTTTGCATCTCCCATGACGTCTAGAAGGGGAATCCGAGTAACTCATCATCTACTTTCTAAGAGTAGTCAAAGATGAACAAAATTTTGAAACAGCGACAGAGAAATACAGCACCAGCTTGGAAATGAAAGAATGTAAAGACTCAATATCTGAGGAGAAAAATCAATTTTCAGAAGATAATCTTTTTAAAAAACTAGTTAACTCCTTGCTAAACTATCAGCACCACAGCCATCCAATAGAAATACCAGCTTGAAAATGAAGTAATACAGAACTCACTATACAAGGAAACAAACATTCAAAAATTCAATAACATTTCACAAACTAGTTCAACTCTTTGTCAAAAATCAGCACTGTATGGAGTAATATCCAACAGACTGCAGTTTAACTGAAAAAGACAGCTAAAACTGTCCAACACTACAAAGCACTAAACTTGAAAATGTGAAATGAAACGAAAACAACAGAAAAGAAAAAGATATGACTACTGAAAAGAAAAAATTTCGAAAAGAAAAGACACCAATAACCAAGTTAAAAAATAGAAGCCATAAGATATTAATTGTTTTAACATAAGACCAAACAAGTGAAAAGAAACCAAGCAGACAATGTTGGAGATCCATATCTCAAAAATGAACCTGATAAGACTGAGCAACATCAGAAAATATTACGTCCAAGCATTCTGTATTTTGCTAGGTGTCGAGCATCTTAAATAATGGGAATAACATTAGTGCATTTCTTTGCCATGTCCACCAAATCCCTTCCACTTCTAGAGCAGAAGGAGACAGACGACAAAATAACACCAGCAGCAGGGGAATCAACACAGTATCAGAATCAGCACTAAATTACAATAAGTTGTATGATTCAAGCCAAAAACTACTGCTAAGCACTAAATCACCTTGTAAGATTTTACAGAGCAAATAGAAACTTAAATAAAGATTACACCTCTAGCAAACACAGATACAGCAAAATATGTGAACTTTAAGGAAGTATAATGGAGGAGAGAAGTGTCCTAAGAATTTTAAGAATCAAGATTGAGGGTTATTCAGAATCATGAGGGGCTTTATAATATTTTAGGGCTTTTGCATCTATACCCGGTTTTGGGGTTACAATTGAATCTATACCCACTTTGCAAAAAAGATTGCAAATGTACCCACTTTACGATCAACTTCAGACTTATCGGGTCTGAAGTTAAAAAAAATTAGTCAGAAATGAGAAAATTACACTTCAAATGCACTTAAGGCCAAATAGATCTGAAGTGCAACCAATGGTTTCATGCACTTAAGGCTAAGAAGTTTAAAGTAAAAAATTACACTTCAGATGCACTTAAGGCCAAAAGGTCTGAAGTGCAACCAACGTTTTTATGCACTTAAGGCCAAATAGGCCTGAAGTGCAAATTGCCCAGAAACAGAAATTTGTTTCTTCGAATTATAACAATCAAATATATGATTTAATACCTAAATCTACTCCAATTAAGCTCAAATTTAAAACATAACCTTCAAATATCATCAGGAACAAACCTCAATCATCAATTTGTCAAAACAACAATAAATCTAATGAACCCATTTTGCAATTAAGAAAAAAAAAAGAAAGAAACCTTAAGCAGTAGTAAAAAATAAAGTGTCATAACAACCCACAATTGTAAAACATCATAAACTACGTTAAAATATGTTCACAATCACCAAATAAAATCATTGTCACCTGAAGAAGTTCACCATTGTAAAACATCATAAACTACATTAAAATATGTTCACAACCACCATATAAAATCATTGTCACCTGAAGAAGAAGAAGAAGAAGAAGAAGAAGAAGAAAAAATAAGAAAGAAGAAAGAAGAAGAAAGAAGGAGAAGGAGAAGAAGGAGCAGGAGAAGGAGAAGGAGCAGAAGGAGGAGAAGAAGAAGGAGAAAGAGGAGAAGAAGAAGAAGAAGAAGAAGAAGAAGAAGAAGAAGAAGAAGAAGGAGAAGAAGAAGGAGAAGGAGACGGAGCAGAAGGAGGAGAACGAGAAGGAGTAGAATGAGGAGAAGAAGAAGGAGAAGGAGTAGAAGGAGAAGAAGGAAAAGGAGAAGGAGAAGGAGAAGAAGAAGAAGAAGAAGAAGAAGAAGAAGAAGAAGAAGAAGGAGAAGGAGAAGAAGGAGGAGGAGAAAATGAAGGAGAAGGAGAAGGAGGAGAAGGAGAATGAGAAGAAGAAGAAGAAGAAGAAGAAGAAGAAGAAAATGAAGGAGGAGAAGAAAGAGGACTGAAGTTATTTAAAAAGTGGTACAGGTTAAAACTTTTTTAAAAAGTGGATATAAGTTAAATGGGAGCAACTAAATAGGGCGTCCTGTGCAATTTTTACTAATATTTGTAATATAGGGTTTAGGGTTTTGTGAGTTAAATGAGGGAAGTCATTGGATTAATGGGCCTTTCAACATAGCGGATCCATGTAGAATTGGTAGGAATGACATCAGGTAGCCACTTTTAAGCATGTTGTTTAAAATATATTCACAGTTTACAATGTAATTAAAGATTAGTCAATTTCGCTCAAATTTCAGACGTCCTAAAGTTTAAACCTCAAAATTCAAACTTTAGGACATCGTGTCCTTAAGTTCGAAAATTGTATCCTGAAGTTCGAATCTTATGTCCTGAATTTTAAATTAGTGGTTCTCCTGAATTTCAAATTAGCAGCTCGAAAATTCAAGACTCTCCAAATTTAGGATATTTAGTTCTGAATTTTGGATAAATTGGCTAATCTTTAAATATATTGTAAATTGTGAATATATTTAAATAGCGGGCTTAAAATTAATTATTGGTGCACTTCGCCGTGTAGAATTGCCACGAGATAGGCCTTGTAACATCTCTATTTAAGATATATTTAGTTCTTATAAAATATTTAAAGTTTAGACAAAGTGTTGAAAAATGACAGATTGAACCTCCAACTGCTACTACTTCATCTCCAAACTTTCTGATCTGAAGTTGGCTCAATCACAACATAATTTCATACTCGAAAGTCTGATGTTTTAAACACCAAATTTCAAATTCAGACCTTCAAATTCGAAGTTGGAAGTGTGAAGTTTGGTATTGACGAAGTCCAACCTGAATTTTAAAAGTTCAAACCTACAGGTCCAAAATTGATTTTAAGCGGTTAACTTTTAAAAACTTTATAACCTTCGATTATTCTTTAAATAAGGTTGAGATTTTTTTTCCGTAGATACAAAATTAAGATAATATTTACCCGTTTTTGCTAGATTTTATATTTACAAAAAGTAACTAGAGTTTTTTTTTTTTTTTAAAATATACACAATATTTGATCTAAATATATAAATATACAACTTCTATGTAGCTTTTTATCGTACAAAATCTGGTCAAAATATACAATTTGTATATAACTTTTGTTGCACAGAATCTAGCCAAACATATACAACTTACATCCAGTTATGTTAGTTGTAAATCTTTATATGTCATTTTTACGCCGTACATACAAACTATATACAATTTATTTTTGTCTTCCTCTTTGAAATTTCAGTCTGAAATTTCAACCAAAATCAATTCGAATCTTTACCAAACTCCCTCAAAATTAAAATATAAACTCCAAGATATTTAACTTTAAAATTTGCCAAATGGGCTAAGCAATTGAATTTATAAGACTGGGCCACAAACAATTATGGTTAAACTAAAATTTTGACCCTTAGTAATAAAGAACAAGATAATGATAATAACAATATAAATAGATTACGAAAGCAATAAAGAAAAAGGAAAAGTGATTCTTATTGATTGATTCGAGTTCTTCGACTGCTAGTAGACAATAAGAATGAGTAGCAAATTCAATAATAATATTGTGAACATGAATCAAAATGGGATACAATTTGGAAAGAGGGATACTCTATAGGATATCACGGCCGCCTGTTGCACATGTTTCAAGTGATATTGAATCCGTCTATTATGCCTGGCAGAATCGTAATTGTTGGGGAATTAATGTAGAATCCCCAATATCTCGGAGTCTATTGGTCCAGGGAGGATATTTATCCGGATGCTTGTGACTATTCAGACGAATTATTGCGGATTGAGCTTGTCTGACACAAGTAGCTTTATAGGAAAAAAATGCGACATGACACATGACCGTTTAAAGAAAGAACACGTGAAATACAAAATGGAGGTGGTCATCGAGCATAGGTATTTCGTTTGTCATCGGGAGAAATAACAATCATAAAAAAAGTATTACATATTTTGCGCTCGATAACATTTAATACGGAATATCCTGCAGCATTAAGGATGATGGCCCATTACAAAGAATTTGGCATTTATATCTAACGTTACATCTTCATCAATGACCCTCATAATTGATATTAAAGAAGGGCATGATCCTAGGACTTCCTTCCCTAGACATAGCTATAAATAGAGAACTCGGTTATCATTGTAAAGGGAGAATTTTTCTGGCTAACTTATACTACATTCTGTACAGCATTTTAATACAATTTTACTCTCGCTTTTGATCATATAATTGTTGTGCCAGGAAATTTTATTTCCGGATTCATTAGCTCTGTTGTTTCATCTATATTTTAAGGCTAAGTATTTTACATTTCATTAGTTATTTCATTACTTTTTGGATCAAATTAATTCACTTGTCTAGAAATCACGAACAAATTCAACTGTATCATTTTTCGGGTAAACAGTTTGGCGCCCACCATGGGGCCTAGACAGCCGTGCAATTAAATTGATCCTTGCCTTTTTTACTAACAAGTTTGATTATTTTTGTCTTAGAAAAAATCACAAAAGAAATGGCAGATAACACTATTAACGGCACACACAACCTTGAAATTTAAGGAGAGCAGCCTCATTTCGAGGATACAATCAGTGACACTTGCAATGAGGAGAACGACACCACACCGACACATGACGGGCGATACCCTCGACAGGTTCGAGAGTGGACTCCTGATGAGGAGCATGTAGCGGGTGCAGTGAGGTCCTGCAAGAGCAACAGGCAATCATTCTAGGCCATCTCACGCGACAGGATCAGATTATGACGGAACTAAAGCAGGCGCTATCAGGTGCTTCAAATAATGCGAACAGGCGAGATCCAATTCCTCCTGAGGATCCCCCAAACCAAACAACGCGGAGAGTCGACAACAACACTCCCAGGGGCGAAGTTGTCTCCGATGGGGCCGGGGGAGTAGATCCGGCCTCAACAACGATAACGATCCGTTTAAGGAGGAACTTTTGCGGTTCATGAAGAAAGTAAATGCCTGCATGGAACAAATCTCGGACGCACCACCAGTATTGAAGGGCCCGAACTCGAAAAAGTATATTCAGTTATCGTACAAGCCGAGTGCGGTCCTGGAATTAATCCCGAAGCTGTTCAAAATGCTCGAAGTGCCAAAGTATGAAGGAACTTGAGATATGCAGGAGCACATTACCACCTATACAACAGCAGTGAAAGGAAATGATTTGGCTCTTCACGAAATTGAGTCTGTGTTGCTGAAGAAATTTGGTGAGACTCTCACGAGGGGAGCTTTAACGTGGTATTCACTACTGCCCGAGCATTTCATAGATTCCTTTGAGATGCTCGCGGATTCTTTCATCAAGGCTCATGCCGGTACCAGAAAGGTGCATGCCCGAAAGGCTGACATATTCAGGATCGCACAGGGAGAGTCCGAGTTATTATGAGAATGCGTCACCCAGTTCTAGAAGGAAAGAATGTTACTACTGGCTGTCCCGGATGAATGGGCAGCTAAAGCATTCACCAAAGGTTTAAATCTGAGAAGTTCGGATGCTTCCCAGAAGTTGAAGGAAAGCCTGCTTGAGTTTCAAGCGACGACTTGGGCGGACGTCCACAACCGTCACGAGTCGAAAATAAGGATCGAAGACGATCAGATTGGCTTCCCATCGTCGACCAAAGGACGGGAGAAGAACATAGAAAAAATGAAAGATGATATTGACACAGATAGACAGAATTTGAGAAGTTGACTTTTACCCTACGAGCGGACAGAAGATCGTGGCAGGAACTTTCGAACAACAGACAGGTTTAATGTTGATAGAAAGACTGATTGTGGCCGGAACAACAGATTGCTGCAGGATAGAGAAATCTCGGGGTCCCGAGATTCTTCTTACCCAAATTTAATAATATAACTTCAATGTCAGTGTCATAAAGTTGGTGTCCGCCATGAGGAATATCAAAGAGGCACGATTCCCAAGACTTATGAAATTCGATCCCAGCTAGAGGGATCCCAATTTATGGTGTAAATACCATGGCATTAACGGCCACCGGACTGGGGACTGCCGACACCTCGAGGAAGAAGTGGCAACGCTCTTAAAAAATGGTCACCTCAGAGAATTCTTGAGTGATCTAGCTAAAAACAACTATGGTCGGAACAAGGGCGATGCGGAAACCTCGAAAGTAGGAGAAGAACCTCCACGCCAAATAATCAACATGATCTTTGGAGGGAATAAAATTAACGGGGTCACCTTTTTGGTTGCGAAGAAGACAAAAGTGTCGATAATTCATAGTAAGAGGCTCCAAAACGATGATATCACGTTCACGAACGAAGATGCAGACGGATTACTACTGCTTCACAATAATGCACTGGTAATTTCCTTAAATGTGTTAGATTTTAAATTTAAACATGTTTTAGTGGATCTAGGAAGTTCAGCTAATATCATACAATGAAGAGTACCGGAGCAAGCTAAACTCACCGGAAGCATTATCACGGCAACGAAACTCCTCGCTGGATTCAACCTCGCAAAGGTGACGACCTGGGGAGAAATTTTGCTGCTCACGAACGCTGAGATAGTAGTGAAGACAACACTCTTCAAAGTGGTAGATGGAGATATGGGGTATAACATCATCTTGGGAAGACCATGGCTGCACGAGATGAAAGTCGTGCCTTCAACATATTGTTAAAATTTTCGACACCCCAGGGGATCAAACAGATAAGGGGTGATCAACCAGCAGCAAGGGAGATGAATGCAATTTCGATTTCTAGTAGCATAGGAAAGGAACGTGCGGCATAACAATTACTGGAACCGGCACCTACCCCCAAACTAGAGGAAGATAACCTGGGGACAGAAGAGTCGGAACAATACCAGGTTGTCGCGCCCCAAATTCGAGGAGCGCGACGGGTGCTCAACCGAGTGAATCCGGCCGAGCAAGCCTATTAGATTTTATTCTACCCAAACTCATCCATGAACAAAGAGGAGATGCACTCCATTAATCAAACACTAAAAAGATTTCATTAACAACTCCCATTTCATTCTCATTAGTAGCTTCATTCATAATTTTCAAAATATTACAAGTTTATAGACATAATGAAAAACATGTTTTCCAACTACCAACATTTTTAGTTCAATTCCCCACATCAAACACCACCTACAATCTGTCTACGGAGCCTCTAAGTATGACAGAAGAGTAATATAGAAATGATGGCAACAAGGCCTCGGCTATACCTCAAGACATAAAGTACAATATCAAATAATATCAGGCCCGGAATAGAATAGGCTCACCAAAACCTGCTGAATAAGGAGTAACTGCTACCGAGGACCAAAGTTGCCCGGTAATGAACCACCTGCATCCATTGAAGATGAAGCGCCCCCGGCAAAAGGGACGTTAGTACATATGGAATAGTACTAGTATGTAAAGCTAAATGTCCTCTTTAAAAATAGAATGCCCATATAAGAAAGGGAGAATCATATAAACAGCAAGTCACAATCAACAATATCCAAATGCCCAGTTAAAACATAACAATTTTCAAAATACGAAATATATATATATATATATATATATATATTTATATATATATTTGGTTGGAAGATCATTAGCACCAATATACCACCGTGTTTTTAGCACGAAGTCCGATCACGCCTGATCGGCTAGGCCATCTCCCCACGAACAATGTGATTTGACATGTGATGTGAAAAAAGGTGTTACCAAGAGTAGTACCACCATGTGCGTAACATGGCATCCGATCTCCACCCCAACATCTAGGCCGCTTTCCTATATATGCCGTGTGGGTTGGCTTTCCAATTCACAGCTACTTTCAAATCTCATCCCAATTAAGGGAAATAATCCCATCCCAAATAAGGGGAATAATCACAATCCACTCCTACACCGGCACATGTAGTTTTCGGTATGGGCCTTATGACCCACCCTTCCTCGGTTTGCTTAATGATACTCCCAAAAGTATTTTTGAGTTGCATACAAGGGAAACAAAAGCACAAATCTATTTTACATTCACCTCATTACCTTTCACACTACAAATATCTTCATTAGTACTTTCAAGCACTTACAATATTATTATTTCATTGGCTCTCTTAGGCATACATATGATTCATCATTCATGGTACGGTGGCCGTATTTCATATTCCACACTTTCATTTCTTTCCTCTCATGTATCATCATCATAAATATCAACATATAAAATATTCTGGAAATCACAATTTTAAGTTCATTAGAAATACAGAATTTAAGCACAATAGATTTCTCTCCAAGAAATAGAGTAAAATTATTAGCAATCAATGCGCAAGTTAAAATCATAAACAAGTAACACACCATTTATTCTTGAAATACGTTTCCCCAAAAGGGCAATACACAATTTTCACTCACTAATATGCAAAAACGCAAAACACATTGAAAATACTCACAAAGCATAGCATTAGCTACAATAGCCACATATGAGCATGAATTGAGTACATAAGCTTTTAGACAATTCTATTTTTGAAATAATTTTGGAACAGTTGAATCAAAGCTCATTTCATAATCTTTCTCACATCATCTTGTTACATTGGAACCACTAGCCACAAGTATAACTTTCATTCTCGGCCCGTTGGCCACACTCTATATCCTCAATTCACTTATTTCACTTCCAAACATTTTTATAAATTATCAACAGTGAGAGAATTCAAAATCAAGGCCTTAAGTATATAAATATGAGCGATAAGAGTTTTAGGCGCATTGGTATCCTTTCCAAGTCAAGCATAATGGACTTTAATTTGAAATATGATTTGAAATTATAATGCTTTAACACATAAACTGTACTTGAACACATTCCCAAGGGATAACATAATGTGATAGGAACTTTCTGAATACGTTTTGAATACATAGCTCTTGACACTTTGCTTACTCGGAACCATCGAAGTCATTGGGAATAACTCGAAATATGGGAATAAGGAACTTGAGCCAACCATACTTGAAACTTATGGGGACATTATGGAATTAGATTCTAAGAGAGAGTTTAGCCAACATACCTCGCTTTGAGCTTTCCTTACAACATTCCGAAAATCCTAGCAATCCCAATCTATTTTGACACATAACAAACTTGAACACAAATTAGGAAGATATTTATGGTCTCAGCTCATTTGAGCATTTCATCAAACACTAGGTGTGCAAATTTAACTACAAGGTTTTTCTACAAGATTCCCTTCATTCCACAACCCAATCTTTACTTATTTGAGCTTAACAATCTTCCCACAAACCTTATTGGTACATGCATGTATAAATAATACTCTTACACCCACATACTCTCAATCAACCATCTTCTACCCAAATTCGAAATTGAAAACTAGGGTATGGAATCTTACCTCTTAGATGAAGAACATGTGAGGTTTCTTGTTGAATTTCAAGGCTTGAACAAGATAAGATGATTAGAATGTTAGGTTTCCTCCTTCTCTCTCTAAAATACTCTTACCTCTCTCTAAAATCATCAGATAATCGCCCAAAAATAAACCCCAAAGGCTATTCAACAAAATGGGGCCTTGGTTATAAAATTTGAAAAGTGGACCCTCCGATCTCAATTCTGCAGTCGCAGAATGCACCGGAGATCACGTCTGCGATCCGCAAACTGGACCACGAAATGGTCCTAAAAAATGTAGGCTAGACTGGTCAGGTCTGTCACCATTCTGCAGTCCGCATACCACTTATGCGACCGCAGAATGAATTATACGACCGCAGAATGGCCGCAAAACAAATTTGAAAATTCAACAACTCTTTGCTCAACTATGCGATGGATATGCGACTCACAAACCAATTCTGCGATCGCGAAACAGACCGCAAAATTGCCTTCTCGTGCCAAAAATTTTCGTCAACTCCTCAGTGCATTCTTCAACTCAAAAAAGTCTGTATTGCGGCGAGCCTGCAAGTCACGAATAATTTCTACAATCCTCAAACATATAAGCCTACCTCGGCACCACAAAACTTGAATCCCTTGGTGAAATTCTTACGGGGCCTTACATAGGTATCAAGGTATTTTCAAGTACTGGAAGAGACGGACGCGACGAAGTCCACGGTAGAAGAATTGGAGCAGGTTGCATTGTTCGAAGAATTTCTAGAAAGGAAATTCCATCTAGGAACAGGACTGCACCCGAAACTCAGGTATGCTTTTATTGAATTCCTTAAAGTTAACGCCGATTAGTTTGCATGGTCACACGAGGATATGACAGAAATCCTAACAGAGATAGTCGTACACAAGTTAAGCTTGGATCCCAACATACTTCCAGTACGGCAAAAGAAGCGCCCTATTGCTGAAGCAAGGAATAAATTCGTCAAAGAAAAGGTAACTCGTTTACTTAAGATTGGTTCAATCCGAGAGGTAAGATATCCGTGCTGGCTAGCTAATGTAGTAATAGTACCTAAGACAAATAACAAAATCGCATGTGCGTAGATTATAAGGATCTTAATAAGGCATGCCCGAAAAACTCATTCCCATTTCCAAATATCAATCAGATGATTGATGCTACTGCCGGGCACGAGTTAATGAGTTTCGTCAATGCTTATTCTGGGTACAATCAAATAAAGATGAACCAAGAAGATCAGGAAAAGACTTTGTTTATAACGAATTTTGGTATATATTGTTACAATGTGATGCCCTTCGGGCTAAAAAACGCCGGAGCCACTTATCAACAGCTCGTGAATAAGATGTTCAAAAAACAAATAGGAAAGACTATGGAAGTTTATATAGACGATATGCTCATTAAGTCTTTGAATGCAGGTAACCACATAAAACATTTGCAAGAAACATTCAATATCCTGAGAGAGCATAATATGAAACTCAACCTCGAGAAGTGTGCGTTCGGGGTCAGTTCGGGTAAGTTCCTAGGATTCCTAGTCTCACAAAGGGGAATTGAGGTAAATCCCGATAAAATCAAGGCCATAGAGGACATCCTGGATCAATTGTCTAACGTAAAGAAAGTCCATAGGCTCATAGGGAGATTGGCAGCTTTGAGCAAGTTCATTTCCCGTTCCTCGAAAAAATGTCATCGCTTCCTCAAGAAGAAAAATAATTTTTAGTGGACACCGAAGTGTAAGCAAGCCTTGAAGGAGTTGAAGAAATATTTTTCAAGCCCTCCGTTGCTCTCAAAACCAAAATAAGGTGAAATGTTGCTACTCTACCTTGCGGTCTCAGAAGTTGCGATGAGTGCAGTTTTAGTCTGAGAGGATGAAGGTACGCAATTTTCCATTTATTATGGTAGCAAGGTTTTAACAGGAGCAGAAACTCGCTACCGCATCTGGAAAAGCTGGCCTTAGCTCTTGTAGTCGCCGCTCGGAAGCTGAGGTCCTACTTCCAATGCCACCCGATAGATGTGGTAACTACTTTACCTTTGAGGAATATCCTCCATAACCTGAGCTCTCGGGTAGATTGGCCAAATGGGCCGTCGAAATGAGCGAATTCGATATAAAGTATAAATCGAGGACTGTAATTAAGTCGCAAGTCTTGGCTGACTTTGTGGCCGACTTTAGTCAGGGACTATTGCCTCTAGCAGCGAAGGAGGCAATAATGGTGTCAGAATCGACATCGGGAGTTTGGACCTTATTTTCGAATGGAGCTTCAAACGTAAAACGGTCCGGGCTCAGAATGGTTTTAATCACGCCTTCGGGGGAAACCTTGAGGCAAGCCATTAGAGCAATTCCTCTACCTAACAATGAAGCAGAGTACGAAGCTTTGATTGCAGGGCTCGAATTGGCCCAGGGGCTTGACTCCGAAGTCCTCGAAATCAAATGTGGTTCACAGTTGGTGGTAAATCACATCTACGAAAATTTTGACACACACCAAAGAGGTGTATGCAACAATACGTGGTAAAGGTTCAGGCTCTATTGGCACGATTCCGGGAATGGTCAATAACTCATATCCCGAGGGAAGTTAACACGGAGGCAGATGCATTGGCAAATTTGTGCTCATCAACAAAAATCCAAGGATCGGAATCAGGGACGGTAGTACAACTGATGACTCGGCCTTGGACACAGATGGTTACTATGAGGTGAATTTGACTAGTTTTTTCTGTGACCGGAGAAATGAGATAATCGATTATCTCGAGCATAGAAAGTTGCCCGAAGATCCCGAAGCATCAAGAGTGTTGCGCGCCAAGGCTGCACGTTATAGCTTCAAGAAAGGCCAATCGTATAGAAAATCCTTTCATGGCCCGTTGGCCCGGTGCTTAGGAGCATCAGAAGCTAACTATGTCATGAGAGAAGTCCATGAAGGGATATGCAGCAGCCACTCAGGTGCATATTCTTTGGTGCTAAAAATAGTTTGGGCAGGATATTACTGGCCCCGTATGGAACAAGACGCCAAAGACTTAGTACGAAAATGTGATAAGTGCCAATGCACCACTAGTACATCAACCGGCAGAACCCCTACATTCGGTTCTGTCCCCGTGGCCATTCATGAAATGGAGGATGGACATCGTCGAACCGCTACTACCAGCTCCCGGGAAGGTAAGATTCCTTTTAACTTACTATTTTTCTAAATGGGTGGAAACATGTCCTTTTCTGAAGATCAAAGAACGTGAAGTGGTCGACTTCCTGTGGAAAAATATAATTTGCAGGTTTGGAATACCAAAAGAGATTGCATGCGACAATGGACCGCAGTTTATCGGCGCAAAAGTTACAAAGCTCCTTGAAGATTTGAAGATAAAGAGAATTACCTCTTCGCCTTATCATCTGAGCTCAAATGATCAAGCGGAGTCAACAAACAAAGTGATTATTCCAAAACCTCAGGAAAAGGTTGAAAGCAGCAAGAGGCAACTAGCTTGAAGAATTACCTAGAGTTATATGGGTACCGAACAACGGCCAAATCAAGCATAAGAGAAACCCCTTTTTCCCTTGTATACGATCCAGAAGCTTTGATACCAGTGGAAGTGGGGGAACCAACCTCAAAGAATTCCTAGGCGAACGAAGAATCGAACATCGAAACAATGCTAATCAGCTTGGAGCTGCTCAAGGAACGTAGGGACTCGGCGCATGTCAGAATGGCAACCCAAAAGCAGAGAATGGAGCGATATTATAATCGAAGAACCAACCTCCGATATTTCAAAGTAGGAGACTTGATCTTGAGGAAGGTAACCCGAAACACCCGGGAACTCAACGCGAACAAGTTAGGCCCAACATGGGAAGGCCCTTATCGGGTTTCAGCCATTATCGGAAAAGGATCATACGAGTTGGAGAATCAAAATGGAGACGAGTTACCTAACAACAGGAACGCGGCTCACCTCAAAAGATATTACTGTTGACGAACAACAGTCAAACAGAAAGTATGTGCTGCACTCTTTTTTCCTTCGTTCAGTTTTTGTCCCAATTGGGTTTTTCTGGCAAGGTTTTTAACGAGGAAGCGACGAAAAGGATACTAAGAAGGCAGTAGTGATAAGACCTCTGATAACAAGGAAAACAAACAAATTTCCACTCGGGACTGATAATCTTTGCTTCAATAGCAAATTCTCACCGGGAAGTTAAGTTTGCTATCGAAAAGGGGTTACCCAATCATTCCCGAGCAAACCACTAGAGGACTGTTAGGTATTCTTTCGCTCGATAGCATGGGTTCCTAATGGGAAACAAGATATGTTACCGAGTGAAGGTTTACCTAGCAATTCATTGGTGGTACTTTGAAGACACAAGACTTCCAGCGTTCCAAATTCACATTCTTCGCATTCGAACACTTGCGGGGGGGGGGG
>MCJB01026694.1:5557-21079 GCA_002018475.1 Nicotiana obtusifolia | reverse complement strand
GGGGGGGGGGGGGGGATGATATGAGGATATGGAAACACAGAATGCCAGGAAATACTGAATGCCACATCAACTGGGAAATGAAAATCTGGAACTAAATACATCATGGGATTGGGGAGCACAATCAGCCCCGTAGAAACAAGCCGTAGAAGATACCACAATTCATGACAATTTCTTTATAGCCACAAGTCATCGCAATTTTTTTTAGCCATAAGTCATGACAATTTCTTTTCTGCATAGCAAAATGCTTATGTACATTTGAAAATAGAAGGAACTAAATGAAATGAAATCCTTTTGTTTTTATCTTGTTTCTTGTCTGAACGATGATTAATTTTATCATTTGAAAGTTAAATAAGTACTTCAAATGATTGTGCAGGAATGAGCAGGAGATGTCCTCTTCAAGAGCACCGTAAACATAAGAGGGCACTCTCTTATAAAAACTCTCACGGTTTGTTCCGGAAGAATCAATGCCCGGAATCCATAATGCCATCAAGGAAAAATACACCCGAAGCTGCTTACGAAAAAGACGCAAAAGGAAAACTTGCGCAAATACTTATTTAGACCCTCATGTAAAAAGGATAATTCTCAGAACCTAGATGCTTCGAAGAAAAAGCATTCGAGATTACACATAATAAAGCGCGAACAGAGCAACATGCGCAGAATACTTAAGCAAATACGAAAGTTAATGACTCGTATGAATATTCAAAACGAAAATAAGAGTCAAACGATACTTGAGCAAAAAATATGTTCTTATTTACAAGGGCGCGTCAGAGTGATAAAGGTACAACATAGAAAAAGAAAGGAAAAGCTAAGCCACAGCGTCTCCGGAATCAGAAGGAAGAGAAGTATCCGAATTCTCGGGAGTTGGCCCCAGCTTGATCATCATCACCTTCCGATCCCTCTTCCGTTTCCAAGAACTCGGAACCAGAATCAGAAAAATCTAGAGCGTCCGACTGCACTGGGAGTCCATTTTTTGCAGCCAACTCAAGCTCTCTGACCTTATTTATTTTGGCATCAATGTCATTGATACCATTCTTGGCCTCTTTTAAGCTTTTTCTCCTCATACTATACATGGAATAAGTTTTTTCAACAATGAGGGAAGCCGCTTGGCGCTTGAGTTCTTCTTTGAGTTGAGCAACTTCAGCGGAAATGTTTTCCCGGGCAGATCTAACAAATTTGAGACTGACATCGAGCTCACGAACAGTTGAACTATGGAGCCTATTATGATCGATAGTTTTCCTATACTTCTCTTCCAACTGGGCATGTTTTGCCACCGCAGCGCGCTCTTCACTTTTGGAGTTTAAGGCTGCCTCTAAGTTAATCACTCTTTCAGCGGAGGCAGCCTCACGATCACCGACGTTCTGGACTTCTACCCATTTAGCCTTGGCTTCATTAAATCTAACCCTCAGTGGCCTAATTTCTTGGCTAAGGGTTACCACTTCTTTCTCCGCTTTGCTGCAAACACGCCTCCAAAACAACGGCGTCGGTAGCCTTGGTTTCCAGTTCTGAGAGGCGGAGGACAGTCTAGTCCCGTTCCGCCAAAAGCTGATCCCGTTCAGAAGAAAATTCTTTCTTATCACGAATCAGCCTTTGAAGGCCCTCAGAAGCAAGAAAGTTGGCCTACAAAACAAGAAGAGGTAAAACTTAAAAGTATATTTGTTCAAGATTAGAAGAAATAACAGAAGAAGAAAGGAACGTACTGCTGCGGCATTATGCATAGAATTGTTCAACAAACACTCCCCAGAGAGCGTCTGAATCTTCTCCTAGTCTTTTTCTGAAGCCAAAGACTTCAGATAGTTAGCAAGTTCCACCGGCCTCGAAAGAAAGTTGCACCCAGTGGAGACCGAAAGGATAACACTTCTCCTCCTCTGTGGATCTTCAGAAGGGGCGGCATAACTTTGCCCCAAATTCCACCTTCTTCATGGACAGGCGCGGTTGATGGATATGATGTAGCAACCGCTGTTGGAAGAGTGGATGAAGATCAGAATGATGTAGCAGTTGCTGGTGATGGTAAAGGTGGGAGATGAAGCTGATGGAGTTGAAGAGTGAGAAGCAGCTGCATCAAATGCAGTGCTGGTTGTTTGATGCTCACCAACCAAAGATGGCATGGACCCGGTACTCAGCCTTGCAGTACCGGTTACAAAAATTGGGGCCCGAAAGCGGGAATTGGCATTATCCACCAAATCAAATTCTCCCCAAAGTGCTAAGACGTCATCTTCAGCTGTTACAATTGTCTCAACAAGTCGAGCATCCTGTTTAGATGATGAGGATCGTATCCTTCTATGTAAAGAAGCTCCTTCATGACTAACTTCTTCATCCTCATCGATCATCATAATGTCTATGACCAACCCGGAAGGAGGACCAGTCACTATCGCCACTGGAGATGACTCGGGGGCATCAACCTTTGCCCTCTTATTCTTTTCCTCGGCCCCAGAAGAACATCTTCTTTTTGGTTGTTTGTTCTCTGCCCGGGGACTCCGTGAAGAAATGTTCGTGCCCGAAGCAAGCCTGGAGACGCCTTTTCTAGTAAGTGCCTCCTGAAGCAACCTCGCCGCATCAGCAGGGTCAACCAAAATGTCTTTCTCGGGGACATCAACTGAATCCGCAGGTAGACCTAATTTCGTGAACAAATCAGAAAGGTTCAACCAAGTTCTTTATATACAAAATGGAAACAAAGTAAATTAAAGTTACCATGATTTTTGGCCTTCCACCTGTATTTAATGGACAACTCTTTCCACGAACAGGTTTCGGGCGTTGTGAAGTCCAAGATCTTCTGAACCCACCGGTCCAAGCCTTCTATCACCGGCGGGATCCATCGAGTCACTGTAGCAAACGAAGGTTAAAGGATCAATACAAGCGTGAATGAATAGTAAGAAAAGACGTATAAAAGAGAACTTACGAGAGCAGTTCCAAGCAACCGGAAAGGATGATGCCGTTGTTGGAATAATATCACTGGTGGCAACTGCAACGAACCGTTCTATCCACCCATGGTCGTTGTCGTCATCCATGCTAGAAAACAAAGCATGGTGGCTACGCTTGTAAAGATTTATCATTCTCCCGCGAAAGATTTTGGGGAATAGAGATTCATCATATGAGCTAGGGCTAGTGCCTCTCCAGTTTCTAGGCACAGGCGCCGAAGGCAGGCAACCATTATCCACACTGAAGGACTTACCTGTGACAAACACACTTGGTAACAAAGGCAAAACTCTGCAATCACGGAATCAAGCTCTTCGCTAAGAGAAAACGCACCCAAAGTAAAGGGATACATGAAAAAATATGTAAACCCTTCCCTGGGAAAGGTCACTCGCTTTGATAGGTCAGGAGTAACGATGTCCAACTCATGGTAGCGACAGTCTTCCTTCATAACAGGGATACTGGAAGGGCAAATAGAAGAAGGGTATCTACTAACAGCCCATGTGCGAGAGTTAATAGTAGAAAATTTCTCTTCAAAATCTTTTGAAGTACTAAGCCTTCTTGGGATGATGGAACCCACTATTGGAGGAACGGAATCCTCGGTTTTATTCTTGCTCTTTGAAGAACTAGCACATTGTGAAGAGGAAGCCATTGGAATAGAAGGAAGGAAAAGGTTCTGGTTTGAGGAAGATCAGACAAAAGTTAGAAAATAAAGATGTAAAGTAGAAGTTTGAGAGATTATGAAGTACATAAGAGAAGGATGATGCGTATAATTAAAATTTTGGCTGCTAAATTCATGGCTATGATTACTTAGATAATCTGCAAAAAGCGTGCTAAATCATGGGAAGACACGTGTTCGGGGCATTAAATGCAGCGATACATGCATCTAATCAACTGTTAGTGGCCTTCAAAAGGAATTATAGTAATTCTCGCCAAAAGAGTATTTCTACCAACTTCCCGGTAATACAAAGTTATGTCACCGGAAAGCAAGGGGACTATCTGTATAGGGAAAAATACGACATGGCACATGGTCGCTTAAAGGAAGGACACGCGAAACACAAGATGGAGGTGGTCGCCGAACATAGCTATTCCGCTTGTCACCGTGAGAAATAACGATCATAAAAGGAGTATTAAATGCTTTGTGCCTGGTAACATTTGATATGCAGCATTAAGGATGACGGCCCGTTACAAGGAATTTGGCATTTATGTCTAACGTTACATCTTCATCAATGGCCCTCATAATTGATATTAAAAAAGGGCATGATACTAGGACTTCCTTCCCTAGGCATAACTATAAATAGAGAGCTCAATTATCATTGTAAAGGGTAGATTTTTTTGGCTAACTTACACTACATACTATATAACATTTTAATACAATTTTACTCTCTTGCTTTGGATCTTAGCATTGTTGTGCCCAGAAACCTTGTTTCAGGACTCATTAGCTCTGCTATTCCATATACATTCTAAGGCTAATTATTTTACATTTCACCAGTTATTTCATTACTTTTTGGATCAAATTAATTCACTTATCTTAGAAATTACGAACAAATTCAACTGTACCGTTTTTCGGATAAACAATAGCGGGATGTCGGGATTAGCTCATTGGTCTTCAATCTTTGATCTTATTGACTCCGACTAACTTGGTGTCAATTACGAGTGCTAGTCACATGTTGACTCATATGGTTGCCACGTGTCAGGTTTATTTTTTACTAATACAAATAATTCCTAGCTTTTCGGGTAGTTCTCAAGAACTATTCGGGAAGTAGAAATATTTGGGAAGAAAAGAAGCATAAATTTGTTCAATCATTTCGGAATCAGGCTTGGAGACACAACGAAATGGGCCAACAGGAATTTGGGTGTTTCCTTCAAAACTTCAAGGTCTTGGAAGGCAATTTCTACTGATCAAGCTTAATCGAATGGTTGCATCATTATCATGGAATTACATAAACTCCATTTTTTACATTTCACAGGGAAGAAGCAGTAGTCTTAGCTTCAGACTCAGCGTGGCCCGTGCTCTCTGATGTTGAGGTGGATCACCGGGTATTCTAAGCTTTAATCGCCTAAACGCTTACAACGGTTTGGCACGTATAACCTTGTCCTCGAAAGGAGAATCCTGTAACTGGTGAAGTCACTCTCTAGTAGAAAAGAAAGAGGACGATCAATAGGAAAAGATAATAACCTGGAGAAAGTGGGAGCAGTCCCCCAGTCAATATCCTAGTCATCTATCAACACCTTCATGGGCGAAATGGAAAGAAAAACTATTGTCACGATGGCTAATGATGATGAGAAAAAGGGTGTGTCAGTAGATAGACAGTCGGTGGAATGGTTTTGCTCCTAGAAATAATCTTGGGAATCCAGTTGAATATTCCTCGCTACAAGAAATCGGTCCTTTTCTGGCGATTGATGTCGCCATAAAAGCTCAAAAAGTCGCCATTAAATATTTCTAGCAGTGACCATAGGCTCACTTCAAGTACCTGAGTGTTATTTATGACGACTAATGATAGTCGCCAAATAGTATACATTTGTAGCGGCCCCTGACACTACCAAAACATGTTCCACAAAGTAGATTTTAGGTGGGACGCTGCTAAAGAATGACATACAGTGGCGACCGCAATCACTACTAAAATATATTCAGTGACGATATTCTCATTGCCATAGAAAAATCATACTTTTGCGGCAATTAGGGTCGCCACTGAAAAAATTATAATAATTTATTAGCCAGTTGTGTTCCTACTAACAACTTGTTTGGATGGTTACTCTCTATTGTATTATTTTGTATTGTTACTTTAACTACGATGTTTGATTGTTACTTAAATTTTATTATATCGTATTGTTAAATCCGTCGTTACGTAATGACGAAATGTGCCACTTTATGTAACGACCGATTTGGTGTGGTCGCGTCATCATCTTGTCTCTTTCTCTCATCTCACCCTTTATTATTATTAATAATTTTATTCATCATTTATCCTACCTTTTTATATAATAATAATACCCCGTATTATAATTTTTCTTTATAATAGTGCAAGTTTATTTTTCACATTGCTGGTGTATGATATCATGAAATAACGACAAACGGCACAATCTATCAAACGATACAGTACAATACAATATAATACGATACGATACGTTATGAAACGATACGTAACAACCATCCAAACAAGTTTTAACTCCCCAACAACATTAAAATTATAACAAAGACCACCGAATACGCAAACAAAATTATATTAAAACTTTTTATTACCAAAAAAGTCGATGCAACAAAGTATACAATGCTCCATAAAACATTATAATCGTATATAACCATATACACATGGAAAGAAAGAAAAAAACAAAATGTGTTCGAATTCCTACATGTTGAAGAACCTTATCCCTACAATTTTAAGAAAAATGCAAAGGATCATATCTTCAAGCTTACTCCAATGTCTTCAAACTACTCTCCTTAAGCAACTTCATTTCCCTGTTGTTGTACTTTTCCTTGCTATTAAAGAACAAAGAACATTAACATATGCATCCTAAGTCAAATACTAAAGGAAATCATATAAAAGGGGAAGGACAGCTAAAACTATATAGAATTGTGGGAAGTGATTGTCTTTCAAGAAAGATAGGACATACACTGAATTTGCATTGTATGCCTAGTGAACAACATAATCAGTTATGCAAATCTAATCTGTCAGAAGGAACATTGATCACACATCCCTTCTTAGTGTTTAAGCAATTAATAGCAAAATGGTATGACAAACAGAATTCTCTAATGAATACTTTCGACACGCTACATTCCTGAAATAAAAATCTTGTCTTTTTACAAATCTTTACTTTGTCTAGGAGAAGAAGCAAAGTTTAATTTTTGGTAGTGTTGGTACATACATAATATTTAAAACTTGAGGAGTCATTTATAGGTTTTTGGCTTTACATCAAGAAACTTGAGGAGTCAGTTATAGGTTTTTGGCTTTACACCATGAAACTAGAATTCGTAAGAGTACACAAGTGAATAAAAGATAACTTTTTACTAAAATCTTACATATTGAACCCAAATCTTTCCCTCAACCAATCAGATTAGCTGCAGCCATAGCAAGATCTGCCATTTTGTGTACTTGCCTTTACAATGTACAAAAAGATATACCATTTTGTGTACATGATAGTTGATAACATTTACTTGAGACAAGGCCTAGGGAACTAAATTAATTTATTATAAATTGGGCTATCATAAGAGTTAAGGGCTTATATAATATTACCGGTGAAATTAGCATACAAGAAGGTAGCACAAGTGGTATATAGCTAATCACATGCATCCAATTTTTTCTCTCAATCCAACCAGGTTAGCTTCATGCATAGCAAAGGCGAAGATGTACACTTGTTTTGGGTTTTTATGGCAGTGTAAACCCCCTAAATATCCAACCTGTATGGCCTTTTATTTCTTTCTTGCTTTTCTTTTAAAGTCTTAATTTACATTTGACAAGCATTATTACTAATTTTCCTATTTCAGATTCAACAAGAGATTTCAAATATGTAGCCTTAAGTTTGTCAAACTATCTTGGGAAGAATTTTTTTTTCATGAGTCCTGATAAATGAATTCGCTCTTCATTACCAACCTACGGTCCTACATTGAGAAACAAATGAAAATTTATCTTCATCAAAGAACTGCAAAATTCACCTTAGGATCTTGAAAACTACAGAAAGCATTAATTAAGGATCACATTCTTATTATCTATAATTTATTAAAAGCACGAAGACTGTTGCTTCCTTACGCACACGCAAGTATACGTGATCGACAAGTAATATAGGACAATGAGTCCGGATTATCGTACCCAAGGGACTTAAATTAACTACTTTATAACAACTAATATCGTTATTTTATCAAGCAATGATCAAGTTGAATTTATAGTTTATGCTAAATTTTAACTCGAAATTAAATCTAAGAATTATAATGAACAAGTATGTGTTTAGATGTCAATAAAACAAATATTCCAGGGTTGCGATTCTATTGCCAATCCTATTGCGTTCTAATTGATTTTATCGTTCATATAGTTAATGTAAGATTGTTAATTAATCGATAATGATACTCATAGCCTTCTTCCGAAGTACTATTCGTCTATTCTTAACAAGATTAATGCCTATATTCCTATGGAATTAATCTATTAAGAATGCATGAAGAACACGATTTATATAATTAAGCATGGTGATTAAATATATTCTTATTTTAACCACGAATCCGCTCTTTTTAACAAAGTTAAGAACATGCTTTCTTCAATTCTTATTCTAGTCTAGACTTAGTTTTTCCAAACATAGCATAGATAATTGATAGAACTTAATTGATGGCCAAAACAATTAAGAAATTAAGCATAGAATTGAAGAAACAATCTTAGCCACATTAACTATTAAAACAAAATTATCAAGTTAGAACCACAATATTCATGGCTAATCACAACCCCAGAATAAGGGGTGATTAGCCACTCATGTTCAACAAAATCAAATAACTAATGAAGAAAAACTAAAATAGAGATACTAGTTTTGCTTGATGAAGTGAGAATTTCTTGTTGTTGTTGATGTTCCTCGCTTCCTTTTGCTCCCAAAATCACGTTATCTCCCTTCACAATGGGTTTAGGGATGTTTATATAGGAGTTGGAAAGGTTTTGGGTCGGTTTAGGGGTCTTCTAGACGAAGTAGGACACTTTTTCCGGAATCAGTCCCCTGGGGGGCGCTGGGCGCTGTCCAGGGGACTGGAGGCAGATTGCTTTCTTCAGTTCACTGGTTCCAGCGCCACAGGCAGCGCTGGGCGCTGGCCTGTGGGCTGCTTTCCGCCTTTTTGCTTCTTTCTTCTTGTTTTGGCTTGTTTTCTTCGCCGATTTCGTCCCCGATTGTTTTCAACTTATTCCTACACATAAAAACACATTATATTAACATGAATCAATGTGATTAACATCCAAATCCAAACAAATAAGAGCTAAATATGGGATAAATTATACATCAATTAGTACTTTTTCTACCAATTATCAAAGACCCTTAGCGAAATGTAGTTCGCCTTTTTTACCCTTTAAAAATTGAGTTCATACTGGAGGAAATAATCATTTTATTATTTTCTTAATAATCATTTAATTAATCTCCTACTATTAAGGAATGGTCATTTAGTTATCTCCTAATATTTTTAACTAGGAAAGTTTGTTATTTCCCTAATATTTAGGAATAGTCATTTAATTAATTTCCTACTACCTAGGATAGTCATTTACTTATTCTCCTAATATTTATATATTAGGAAGGTTTTTCATTCAATTCCATTTATATTTAGGAGTACCAAATTTCTTCTTTTAGGTTTCCGAGGAGGTTTTTTTAAGTTAATAAAATTCTGCCTATAAGTTTTAATTTTTCTTTAGTTAATAAAGTTTTGACGTAGAAAAATTAGAAAAGTTTCGGTACTAACTTATTAAGACTAATATTTTATAAAATATATTAGGTGAAAAATGAGCCTTTTGAACTTATTTGTGGATTAGGGGTCTTTATTTTAAGTAGTAAAAACCTAGAGATTTTACCTAGCAAATTAAAATTCATTGTAATTTGGTTTCTATGGATCCAATAAAAAGCATCAAAGGACTGTCGTAGGACAACATTTCTTAATTTTTTAGGCACTTGTACTTTTATCTGTAATTTTTCTAATTAGTTTTTAAAGAATATTTCATAATATTTAATTTTAAAGTTTTGTGTGCAATGATATAGGATACACGCAATACGCGTACCTCAAGACTAGTGAGTTAAAAAGAGAAGAGAAAGAAAAACATGGCTGAGAAGAAAATTGAAACAACAAATGTATATTCCATACTTAAGAATCCATATAACAGTATAATAGTCCATTACTCACATAATATTGCTTAAGGAGGGACGCCTCTTAAGGGCTATTAATAATCAATTTACCTTCGTTCTTACCTCTTATCTTAGAAGATAATCAAAGAGAGAAAAGCCTTCCTCTTGATTTCTTTTGAATAAAGCTATGCTCTTTTAAGCATTTGTATTGAAAATAAAATCTTTATTTTTATGGGGATTTTTAATTCACCAGCAACTAAGACATATGAAAGTAGTTTACAACATTGTTGGGCAAAAAGACATGATAGTATGAAACTTGATTTACATATGCTAATTGTTCGTCCACTTTAAAAGCTTAAAACATATTATTTTTTGCATGAAATGACAGGATTGGTTTGGTTACTTGAGAATCCCAAGTAAAGTAATCTATGCAATTTTTTGGGTTTAGTAATAGAGAAAGTGACCTCTCACAAAATATAATATCTTTTTATAGGGTATCTTTTTCTAATAATAATGTTGGCATCCGAAATTCCATCCCCCAAAGGAGTGCAAGTTAACTCCAGAAAGAATGAGAAAACCTTTAAGAACCCGAATAGAGGTGATAGAGGATATTTCGGCGCGTCTTGCTTTAGCAATCGCCTTGGCCGCCCATACTTTGGTAGCTTCCTCAACTTCTTCGTTTATTGCTTCGAACCTGAATTTCATACTTCTTGTATCATATTTCAGTCGTTGAGTGCTTTCAGTTTCTACTTAGATGTGTATTATTTAAGTTACTAACACTTTCGGGATGAGTGTTTCGATTCGGTATTTTAATTGTACTTGGGCGCATACGGCCCACGGTTTTGCTTTCGGAGCGATGATTACAAAATGGAACGAAGTATCAAGTGTTTAGTAAATATTTGTTTGTTGTAGATATAACGTCAGATAAGGGCTCATAATGTGTTTGATGCATATGAAAATGATGTCTCATTTCTATTTAGGCATAAGCGGATAAAGGATCCGGATTATCATGCATGTAATATTATCTTAAACATAAATGCGATAAATTATTCAGATGAAAAAAGATGATGTCCCATTTTTATATTGAATAATATGGGATAATAACTAATCTGAATAACATATATTAGGAATGACTTATTCAAGTAAGATATATCAGGAATAATTGATCCGAATAATATATACCAACTTACTTTGATAAACTTAATTATTTTTGACAGTATAGTCATTATCAGACCTACAATACATAAGAGACAATGAGATATAAATGTGATACAACGGGATAGCAAATTCAAATGGGATAACAAATCCAAATGGAATATAATGAGATAACAGATCTTAGTGGGATAAAAATTTTGAAGGTAAGCCGCTGAAAGGAATTTTATTTTGATGAAGTGGTCGCTACTGGACTATTAATCCATAAGTAGTGAATTTGCTTGACTGGGATGAGTTTGTTCCAGGATATTGCTTGCTAGGATAAGCTTGCTCTCGAATGTTGTTTGCTTGGTTGGGATGAACTTGTCCCCAAATATTGTCATTTTTATGACGTTGAGCTGAGCTAGCTAGTCTTTATATAACTAATTGGACTCCACATATATTAGTATATAATAGTTCCCCAAGTAATTTGAAGAATGAAAGCTCGAACACTGGATTATTGTCCAGTTATTTTATCTTCATCGATCGATTTTATCGGTTTAATTTCTGAAAAAAAAATATGAGGGACGGAGAGCTTAGAGACAAAGACGATGCTATAAATTTGGTTAGACAATTTTGACCCTGACTAGAAACAATTGTTGTTCCAAAATATTATCATAGGTCAGTATTATTATCATTCGGGCTAGCTTTACCTATCATCTAAAATTATTATTATAATTTAATAAAAATCTATGAAAAGCATAAAAAGATATCAGAATAAAACCGTCGGGTGTCCTTAGAAATTGCATTTACCTCCGGATCCCTAATTAGCATCGACTGATAGTTGCTTGTTTTCTTCTATACAAAATTTGGTACTACATCGGCAGTACACGTCGCTCCAAGTTATTGGGAGAAAGTTTTAGAGGCTATCTTTCAATATTTTGGTAGTCTCCAAATATTTTTTATTTGAATTGTTAACAAAATTCAATATTTTTCAAATATCGACCTTTAATAATTACATCCGTCTTTTTTAAAATTGGTCCACAAAGTCCCAGAGTAGCTCTATGCTTTCCTGTAAAATTTTAAAGATATCCTTGTTTACCCCTGGCTATGGATAACAATTAAATTTGTACGTGGTTTTAAGGACACGTGATTTGGTTTGATACAAATAAAGGGAGGGGAACAAGCTTTATATAAGGTAAAAAACCTATTCACAAGGTAAAAATATCCTTAGAATTAATGGCTTCAACGTCTTTATTGATTTCTTCCGTGATTCCCGCCGAGATATTTACGTATCACGGGATTTCTGGTCCTTCAGTTACGCAAATCTGATGATTTTTCCCTAGGGTGTTTTACCTTAATCGACCTCAACGATCTCGTCTCGGGCGCCTTGGCTTCGAGCTCCATTCCGATGGCATCCGGTCTTGGCCTTCACCTCTCGATGTCTCGATCTCGGCCTATCGAGCAGTGACTCCAATCGACGCCGGTCGTACGAATTCGAAACCGATATTTCCTATGCAAGTGATCGAATTCGACCCCATACAGATAGTCCCCTCGTTTTTTGGAGGGTAATGACAAAAAACGATTTGAGCCGCCGCTTTTAAGATTATGTTAAATGGAGACATACTTATGGCGCGCGACACGGAATTCGGGGCGTCACATCAAAAAATGCAAAACGTCATATTGATGAATGACGGCAGCATGATGACGCACGTGGCAAGTATCAAAAATGTTTTTTCATAGACCAAATGAAGACAGAACTCTGCAATGCCTGCAAACGCTAATTAATGTTTCCTCATTTTGGGACTCGAACCGCCACCTTTAAGAGGGTATAAATAGCCCTCTTGTCCTTCAGTTCCAAATTTTGCGTTGTTTGAGCATTATATTCTTTAAGTTCTCTAAGTTTGTTCTCAAGTGATTTCCCCCTTTATTCTTGCCTCACACTTGCTTTTACTTGCTTCTCTAACTCTTTATTTCCAATGGCAAAGACATCTAAATCTGTTCCCCAGAAACAAACCCCCTCTTCTTCTCAACCCGTTGAAGAAACTGAGCCTATCGTTGTTGAGGAGACTTCGAGCGAGCCCCCTCTAAAAGCGTTCGTATCGGTTGGATGTTTAACCGGTTCCGATTTTAAGGTAGAGAAGGCTTCTTCTGTACCGGGCCGGGGTGAACCGGTCACTAGATATGTTAGTTCAATCACGAACAAAGTCATCGATAGGGTGAAGGAAGAATACAACTGGGTTGGTAAGGACGTGGTGGTTCCCTCACCGGAAGAGGCGATTACCACCCACGTGGAAGGCTACTTGAGTGTTTACACTTACCCCTTCACGTTGGGTCCTTTGGACCCCATCATCGTCGCCTTTTGCAAAAGGTGCGATGCAACGTTGGGTCAGATTCACCCCTCCGTTTGGAGAATAGTCCTTCTTTTCCGCTTTTTTGTGAGCAAGATCGATGGGCACCCCTTTATCCTCGATCATCTCCTGTGACTATACAGTCCCCGAATCTTCCGAGAGGGACTAATAAAACTCGCTCGCCGGGCTAGCAAAGCCCCCTTTTCGAGCATCGACAAGGATAAGGACTGAGGCTGGATGAGCCGATTTGTTCGAATAAAGACATCGGACCTGATCCCTGCCGAAGACATGCCGTTCCCTGAAAAGTGGAACATGAACCGTAAGTGTTATTTTCCTATTTCAATTCGTCCGGTGTCTTTCCTTTGTTATCTCGCAAGCATATCTCGCATGATGTAGCTGTTTCTCGAATACCAACTACGATTCAGCACTTGAAAGAATAGGTTGAGAAGGTGGTGTCTCAAAGGACCTATTCAGAGCGTGCCTGGCGCGAGATATCGAAGGGCCTATGGGAAGCCAAAAATCATGGTGAGACAGATGATGTTTATATTCCGCGTCTTGTGTTATCGATGATGCTGCTGACCTATAACTTACTTCGTTCTTCCTTTGCAGGTCTATCGAAGGACGTTGAATTGAGGCCAGAGTCCCCTGGTAGAGAGATTTCCTGCCATCCCTCTGCCTCAGGGCAGGAGGGGGAGAAAAAGAGGAAAGAAGTCCCCAGTTCTTCTGGGCCCGAGAGGAAGAAACCAAAGAAAAGTATAGCTCATAGACTCAAAATCTCGGACGTAGCTTATCGATTGGAAGATGAGTCCGAGGAAGACGAAGGTCTTGAGGTTTTGGGCAGCGAGCCATCTTGGGCAGTCCCCGAGCAGAGAGTCGATGAAACTCATCTTCATTGAGTAGAGGGCCCCGAGATGAAAGAGAGAACCGGGGCTTCTGCCGATGCGGGAGAAGCGACACAGGGAATCCCGGGCCCCCCAAGAATGATGGACTCCCCTTCCTTTTCGGAGTCAACTTTTAATGAAGCCCGAGCCGCAAAAGCACATTCACCGAGCAAAGGCCATATGCCAGAAGGACCTTTTCATGATTTCTTCGACGGTGTGCCATCGGCGGATACTTTTGGGCTCGAAGTGCCGAGGAAGAGTCCCTCCACCGAAATGAGCAAGGCATCTTTCGGTCCAAAGCTGGTCGATGGATTTCCTGCTCCGAGTTCAAACCCTGATCGAAAATGAATAATAAGGTTTGCCATTCTCGAAGATGCTAGGGCCCTTTCTGCGCCTGTGGGGGTGGCTAGTTATCTTCGGTGCTTGGTGACCGAAGAAGATCAGGCCGCAATGGACGAGGTGGATGAGGCCTACTTGTTCAAGGAAGCTCAACAAGCATCAAATAAGGTAAAACTTCTTATAAGCCTTGTCTGGTGTTTGCCATTTTATATTTCAATTTTGACTAACTATCTTATCTTCTTTTGTACTCGTAGGCCTCGGTGCTTCATCATGAGGCTTTTCTTCGACTAAGGGAAGAAAAAGGCACGTCGTGAGCAGCTTGAAGGGGAGATGTCGACCCTTCGAGCCGAACTAGACTTTGTGCACAAGGAAAATACTGGTATACTCGACCAGATGGGGCAGCAACTTGACCGAATAAACCAATTCTGATCCGCGTTGAGTGAGGCCAAAGTAGAAACTAACGAATGGAGATCCAAGACCGATCTACTGACCTCGGAAAAATAAATCCTCCAAGCTCAAATGATTTCTTTGGAAGAATAAGTTTCGAGGCTCAAGAGAAAATCAGGACTCTAGCTAAGAGTACCGATACGCTTCAATCTCAGGTTGAGACGCTCACTTCGGATCGCGACATTTTGGTCAACGAGCTGCAATCGGCAAAATTAGAGGTTGCTACATCCAAGGCTGAGGCCGATGAGTTGATAGCCCAATATAGGGCCGATACCGAGGCTGCTCAGGAACAGTCGAAGATTCTGGTCGAATACACCAAATGTCAAACCCGCCTTTCTGTACTCGAAGAGTTACAAAATCGGGGCTTCGATCTATCTACCGAGATCGATGATACAAAAAAGATCGAAGCCGAGGCCAGAAAGCGGGCCTTCCCAGAAGAAGAAGACGAAGACTCCGAGAATTCTGAATAGACCTTTTTTTTTAACTTCCTCATTCCTGTAACATATTTTGTTCATATATAAAGATCTCCCTTTTATTTCCCTTTCTTCTTTGATCTACTTTGATTCTTCGTATTTAGAATCGACAGTTCAACTTGTAGAGTCTTCTACTCTTTAACCTTAGTTTAGACTTAGCCGACTTGAAGATATGCCTTAGTAGATATTCCCTTTCTT